>JALBUN010000040.1:0-64317 GCA_025174535.1 Cantharellus purpuraceus
AAAGATTTCGGATGTGTGAAATTTTCATAAATATAAACATATATTCTATATTTTAATAAACTTTAAAAGATAAGATATTTGGTTGAGATGAACATAATCATTTACATGGATATAATAGGAATGTATGTATTAATATAATTGGTATTATATAGGGTATTTAGATATACAAATACCAGGTGGGGATTAAAGATAGTTCAAATTATGTTACAAGTATTGTATAAGAAAGAATCAATGGTATTTGGATGTTCCCTCAAGAGAGTTGCCACCACTAAATGGGGAAAAAACAGTTATTTTTGAGAATTATGCCAAAATATCACAATATGTTTTAATCTAGTATATTGTGTAAAATTTGAGAATCACATTGAAATATGAAAATAAGTTTTAATCTAAGTGTATTGTGTAAAATTTGAGGAAAATAGGTTGTATATACGTATTTGTTGTATTTCTGAATAAGCGTCTTAGGAAAGTCTTGGAAACAAACACCTTTAATGCAGTGAAGCTATTTTTAAAACAAAGTAACTTAGTTAGGGCATAGTGGTAGATAATCTTGTTCTAACATAAGACTGTATGACTATCCCTCGTACTTTAGGGTGCAATACCATCAGATTTTCCATCCAAAGTGGTGGAAAATAATGATCCTGCTCCATACTAGTATATAACTCTGTTAATTTCTGTTCCAGAAGTGTGCCATCAGTACATCTGTATAAAGTCAGTGATTGGAACCTTGATATTTATAAAGGAACTTACCTCAGAAACAAATCATGGAGGGATCCTATCCGAGATATATACCAATCATTAACTCTTCTATCAAACTCTATCTTGCATTGAAGCATAAAAGAGAGCATCTTCATAATGCTTATAACATAAAAACATAATAATCATTTTATTAAGAAAGCAAGATGTATATATCTACTGCCTATACAAAATATCAAATGTTCAGAAAAAAATGATTTTTATATTTTTTCATTTCTGTTTTATAAGCAGAGAGGGATTTGAAAATGCCACAAATCTTTGAAGATATAAAAGCAATCAAAGGCTGGATAAGTGACAATGATGCACTGATAAAAGCTATGGCAAGTCAAATGGAAGTAAAAGATGAATTAATATCTGATCTTATAAATGTCAAGTCTTGGATGAGTGAAAAGGATAGGCAGATCACTATGCTTGAACAACAGGTTAATTCCCAGAGTCAGGAAATTCAGGTGCTTAAGAAACAGGTTGAGGAAAAAAATACAATTATAACTACTTTGACAGACAGGAAAGAGAATTTAGATGAATGGATGAGTGAAATGAATGATATTGTATCAGGATTTGGAACAGATATTCATAAACTTCAGAGACAGGTTAATAGGTGTGTTGCCACAATATCAGACCATGGAACAGATATTCATCAACAGGTCAATACACATAATGCAGAGAATCCTATATTGGACCATAGAACAGATATTCATAAACTTCAGAAACAGGTTAATAGATGTATTGCAACAATATCAGACATTGTGGAATGGAAATCTGAAGTGCATGAGTGGATTGTAGAAACAGATGATACTGTAGTGGAACTTGGAACAGACATTAATAAACTTCAGAAACAGGGTGATAAATATAAAGCAATAATATCTGAGATTGTTGACTGGAAATTTGATATGAATCACTGGGCTGGAAAACAAGAACAGGAGGTAACAAGGTTACAGGAAAATGGTACCAGAAAGGTGACATTTAAGATAGTGAAAAGAGGTGTAGACTATATACTTATAGACTCAGATCAGTCTTGTAGACTAAATAGAATGGAATTATTCATAAATGGTGAGCCTAGAAAACTATCTACAATATATACTAGGAAGAATGAAATGTCATCATATGACGTAGATGGTAATAGGATTAATTTTCAAACATGGAAGCAAGGAATGACTCAAGGTTCAAGGCATCAAGAAAAAAGGTCTAACGAACAATCTCAAACTCCTAGTTCAAGGCATCAAGAAAAAAGGTCTAAGGAACGATCTGATTCAGACTCTGATCAATCTCAAATTCCTAGTTCAAGAAAAAGATGTAGAGGGAGAACCCAGTAATGTAAGCCTCCGAAGACATAGGATACAAGGCATTCCATGCTTCTGACAAGGTCACCTTGGAGTGAATGGCTGTCCATGAGCACTTGGATCACATCATTAGACTGCTCAAGGACAACGATTCAATTATCTGGTACACCGTGCCGCTGCAAAGTCTCACCTACTGTCTGCTCAGTAAGTGCATCATTATCAACCCTCACAGCCAAAAGGCTGTCCTTTGATAATGTGATCAAACTGCTCCTGACAAGGTGACCTTCCATCCGATGTCATTATCATGATATGATAATATCCAATCGGCTGGTACACCTATTTAGCTATGCAGCAAAGAATTTGGAATGAAAGACTGGCAAGATAGGAAACAAGGAACTGGTGAAAGGACAGGAAATTCTGTATGGGACTTTGTTGTAGTATTCAGAACGAGTGCATGCATCTGGCTATTGACAACTTTAGAAAATATATATAATTCAATTTATAAATATTAGATAAAAATATGGACATTCTGCTCTTCAGAACTATGCACATATCTAGTAAATAAATTTTATATATCCTTCTTTATTGACATCATGGGTAAAGATAAGAAGTGCAATGATTGGAGTTCTCATGATCTTTGGGATTATGGTATAATGGTTGACACACAATGGACTAAACAGTTTTTTGAGACAGATTTTAGAGATATTACTTTAGATACTGATGATGAGATCCTCAGTTTTGATTACAAAAAAGATGATGTGAAATGTTTAAAGGAGTCTTCAAGAAAATTTTTACATACTTAGATAAGGAAGAATAAGGGAAAAAGTGCTTTAGAGGAAATGACAATACCTTGCATTCAAACATCGAGAAAAGTCCCCCAGTTTTACCTAGTAACTGTTACAAGAGAGCTTGATCATGCTATCACAGAAGGGTTGTTTTCAGAAGTGATAACAAATGTAAGGTGTTGTTTTCCTGTAACAGTAACAGGTATGAAACATATTAATAGTAGAAAGAATGTTCTACAGTGTTTTGAAGCATTTAAGAAGTTTGTAGATATACTTGATAGGAAATTAGATGAGAAATAATGAGTTTTGAAAATTAATATATAATAACCAGAGACACCATGTTGAATATACCCGAGATTGGTGATAAGGTATCATTTATCAATGCAAGAACACAAATGACAGTGACAGGTATTGTTACATTAGTAACTGGCACTTTGTCAGATGACACTTTGCTAATAACTGTTACTTATGATGACAATGAGATTCAGCTACCACTACGTGCACTACAACAAGTATAAGATAAATCAGATAAGTGAATATGCAATATTTTTATTCACTCAAATGAAGGCATGTGTGGTGATAGTGAAAAATTCAAATTACTTGGAAGTGCAATCATATAACTACTACATCTGTAGTTACAGATTGTAAGGATATTAAATGTCCTAAGAGCTCTGAACATTCAAAAAATACTCATCATGATACTAATGGTACTTATTGTTGTGTGAACAAAAGTTCAAATCTTGAAATTATCCAAGTGAAAATAGATGAAAAATGTTGTGAGTGTAGAAACTAGGACTTTTAAATCAACTCCTTATGAGGATTCTTTGAACATCTGATTTCTTATACTTTGGAATATAATGTCAATAGCATTAGAACACTCTTCAAACTGAGCTTCTATGCTGTATCCAGAGGAAGGATATACAACAATTGAAACACCCTGATTGTTATTGGTGGTTTCATATAATTTTAACCTACCATCCTTAGTTATGATCATACCATAGATTGTGATTTTACTTTTCTTGAAAACTCTCTGCTGTTGTTTCAATGCAACAACCATTGATGTAACCAAATTGTTATACACATCACAGTTCTTACAAGTTTCTCCAGCAATAGAAATATCACACTTCTTGCCAGTTTCTCTAGCAATAGAAATATTACAACTAGGCAGATTATCCTGTTGCATGGTTTGCAGACTTGACATACAATGATTTTGTTGAATCCAGGTTGAATTACTTATTTCATTGCCCTTTTCAATCATCTTATTGTACAGTGCTTCTGGTGTTTTATCTCTTTCCTGAGAAACCGATCCAGCTGGAAAGAAGTCCTTTGGGGGATTTCTTAATCTGAATTTTATGTAGATGGTGTCAGAGTCTATATACAAAGGATTTTCATCATCCTCTGGTTCTTTTTTAACAAAGACAGTAGATATTTTACGAACAGACAACATAGCTTCATAGAATAAATATTATTTAATTTAAAATTCAATTATCAAAAAAATGAACATATTTTTGTTTTACTGTAATATAAGAGTATCTTAGTCAAAATGCCCTCAGACCAGCAAAAACGCACAAAGGAGCAAAAAGAGAAAGAAGAAAAAGAGCTTCAGCAACTTAAAATGTGGAATGATCAAAGGGACAGAGCATATAATAAGTTGATGGACAATCATTGGAATTTTCTATACACAAAGTGGCCTGTCTTAGAACACAAAAAATATCATAGAACAAAACTAAAAGATATGAATGATATGGATGATGTAAAAAAAGTAGTATATAACAAGCTTGGACCAATACCAGTATTTTTCTTTCTTGTGGTATTGTTTTCAGTTGAAGAACATTCTACACCTTATAGAGAGATAGAAAAAGGCTTGTTAGTACTATATCATCTACTCAAAGGTCCTACTTATGAAGAAATAGGAAATTTCATGCCATCAAGTAGCTTTTATGATGTTCATAAGGAATTTTATGGTCGTCTGCATCATCTTAACTTTGATCTAGATAAACAAGTTACTGATTCACTGCGTACAATGTTCTCAAATATAATAATAAGGATATTATCAGCTCTTATAAAGAATCCTCCAAAAATGGAATCAGTGACATTACTTCTTGATGGTCATGATACAAGAGGAATTTTGATTGGATCGGCATCTGAAGAGGGGTACTCATATAAATTTAAAAAGGCAGGATTTCGTACTCAAGTATGCATTGACATTAATCAAATGGTTCTATTCACCTCACCTTCATTGGCATGTAAACTAAATCCTGATGCAAAAATGTTTGTAGAGATGGCTGTATGGAATAAAATAGATAAGAATGATCAGATAGGTTTTGATGGAGCTTATCCATCTGCTATTCTAGAAGTAGTAAAGGCAAGTATATTAAAGCCTAAGAACTTCTTTTATCCTTTTCGGAAGCCAAAAATTGTTGAACTTAAACCTGAAGAAAAGATTTTTAATAAGAAGTTTGGTGCCTTTCGTTCAACAGTAGAAGCATTCTTTGGAGGGTTTGCAAGATTGTTTGAAAAATTTGATAATAAGAGATCTATTAGAACTACAAATCCTGCTGTCTTTAATCTGGAATTAAAGGTAGCATGTCTATTATGGAATATTAAGAAATTTGTAGAACTACGTAAGATCAAACCATCCCCTTATCATGAAAAATGGTGTGAACAATATTTTGATTACCCTGAGGAAGAGGACCCAGATATTGAGCCACCCAGATCATTACTGGAAAGAGCAGAAGATGTTGACAAGATGACTCAATCTCAACAACGACTATTAGAAAGATGTGAGTATGATGTGGAGATGCATTATGAGACTGAAAATGAAGTAGAACAAATAATAAGGCAAAGAAAAAGGAAAGTACGTAGAATATTTAGTTAAATGGAAATGTTATGCAGAGAAAACTTGGGAAGCAACATCAAGCTTTAAATCTACAGAATGTATTAAAGAGTATTGGAAAGACAATAGTAATAATATTATTGTATACCTATGCTACATTCAACTGTAAATTTTTTTTCCCAGAATAAAATTGAATATTTGTATGTTTTATACTTATAGGTATCTATGGAGACTGATCCATTACTGAAACAGCGTCTCAATCAACAGTTTTACCAAAAGCCTTTTCACAGCAATCCACACCAGCTAGCTAATTGTACAACGTGTGACTGGTACCCCTTTGGGCAGTATCTGGACCGTTCATATGCTGAAGGTGAAGTGTTCCAGCTTTCAAAGTATCCTCATATCAAATATGTATTTCTTGGTCTACAACCTGATAAAATAGGCTATAATGAAAGTGATCCTATTTTTGTAGCAGAATTTGCAGGTTTTCTGAATAAAACCAACAGATTTGTAAGTGGTTCTGATCCAACCTCTGGATATGCACACATTATAACCACACATGTGAATCAGGCGTTTGTTAGACAGCCAGGCCCAGATATAAATAGGCAGAAACTATATCTTGGCCGTACAGTGCACATGATCTACATAACTAGTATTGGTATACTATTGGCTTTGCTGTGTTGGACAGTGTCCAGACATACCAATGAAGATAAGAATTCATAATGGCATGTCTAAATCTATGGAGAAAGAAGCTTGTTGATGATATAAGGTGATGATTTTTGTTTTTAAAATGACCCCCCTAGACGCTTGTTCGGAATCATGTCAGTATACAATATTCTGATGTATAGGAGATATACATCAGGATTTCAATGATACATAAAGCCAGGGAGTTACAATTTGGATATCTTAAAAGATTTCGGATGTGTGAAATTTTCATAAATATAAACATATATTCTATATTTTAATAAACTTTAAAAGATAAGATATTTGGTTGAGATGAACATAATCATTTACATGGATATAATAGGAATGTATGTATTAATATAATTGGTATTATATAGGGTATTTAGATATACAAATACCAGGTGGGGATTAAAGATAGTTCAAATTATGTTACAAGTATTGTATAAGAAAGAATCAATGGTATTTGGATGTTCCCTCAAGAGAGTTGCCACCACTAAATGGGGAAAAAACAGTTATTTTTGAGAATTATGCCAAAATATCACAATATGTTTTAATCTAGTATATTGTGTAAAATTTGAGAATCACATTGAAATATGAAAATAAGTTTTAATCTAAGTGTATTGTGTAAAATTTGAGGAAAATAGGTTGTATATACGTATTTGTTGTATTTCTGAATAAGCGTCTTATTGTTGAATGTAAAGTGAACGGACACACCACTAAGGCTTTATTAGATAGCAGTTCCCTATCAGTTTCATTTCCACTACATTAGTAGATCAATTAAAATTAAAATCTGCTCACCTTGCAAAGCCAATTACTTGTCAAATGGTGGCTTCAGGATCACATACAATGATCACCAGTTCAGTCAAACCTCTCTTTGCCTATCAGAGTATAGAGGAAATATGGCATTTTGACATGATTAATCTGGAAAATCACAATGTCATACTAGGGACACCATTCCTGTCGCAACATAAAATTATATTAGCATTCAACCCAGCTAAGATAGCTGTTGGAAGCCAAAAAGCCTTACCGATAAGTGGTGAAGGCATTGCAAAAATTTCCAGTCTCATAGCAGACCTATTAGAAGAAGGGTTACAGACTTTGCATGAACAACTTAGAATGGAGTCAATGGACCTTTGTGCTGCTGCTGAAGACATGCTGTTACCACCACTGCATGCAATCAATCATAAGATTCCAATTATGTATAAGAAAAAGGTATACTCTTACCATCCCTCATGATGCCCGGAAGCACTTAAACCCCTGTGGAGGGCAAAAAGAGATAAATACCTTAAATCTGGACATTGGGAATATGCTGTGGGACACAACACTATTCCCATGTTGCTCATTAATAAAAAACTGGCACCTGATGGAACTCCACATTTGAGAACTGTTTTTGATGATAGGGAGCATAATGTGAATATGAAGAAAATGGCTAGTCCATTACCAGGTCAGCAAGCCATTTCAATGAATGTTTGTAGGCACCCTTACCGATCTCTCATAGATAGAAAGGACACCTATGAATCATGCTGAGTAGACCCTGGTGATGTTTGGAAAACATTATTTAACAAAGCAGATGGAACAATGATTAGCAATGTGATGCAGCAAGGTGATTGCAATGCACCAATTACATACCAAACATTAATGAACCACCTTTTCAGCGCATACATTGGTGTGTTCATGGACGTCTACCTGGATGATATCGTTATCTACTCAGATACAATAAAAGATCACTGTTACACACTAGGTCCGATTGGGGGTCAGAGATTGGGTCAGAGGTTTGGTCAGAGTTGGAGAAGGAGTCAGGGTATGTCGTGGGGGTCTGAACAGACTTGGCTTCAGCTTATGTGCTGCACCCTCACTAATACTGGTGTCTGAGATTTTGGAGACTGAGTACAACTTAAAGAGTTAGGATTGGACTTAGGAACTAGGTGTGATTTGATATTCAAACTGGGGAATGAAGTCCCCAGTCAGGCAACTTAAATACATATTTGAAATCTAATAATAATTACTCTGGGGATAGGTCTCCAAGGCTGACGGCCTTACATGAGTATGTCTGGGTTCCTATGGTGATGCTGATGCATTAATTGGAACCAGAGACAGATGGGCAGAATTGGCAGTGACAATCGGACAGGTAAATGGAGACGTGACGGTTTCCAAATGGAGTATAGATTTCATATGCGTGGGGATCTGAGTGGATTGGACAGGGATCAGGGCGTTAATGAATATAGTCATAACAGTATCTCTCCATTTAAGGCCAAGCCCCTGAGGCCTCATGTCTGTGGATTGAATAGGTGAGACAGTTGGGTGCAGTCAGAGTTATACTGGGGGTCTGGAGACATATAAAAGGAGGGGCATGATTGAGGTCTTATCCCTAACAATGTCAAACCCTTTGGCAAGCATGAGTGTGGCTGAGCTTGAGCAGTTGCTCTTGGCCCAATGGAAGGAAGAGGAAGAGGAGCGGAGATGGAAAGAGGAGGAGGCAGAACGGAGACAGAAGGAGGAGGAGGCGAAATGGAGATGGAAGGAGGAGGAGGAGTGGAGACAAAAGGAGGAGGAGGAGCAGAGACGGAAGGAGGAGGAGGAGGAGCGGAGACGGAAGGAGGAGGAGGAGGAGGAGGAGCAGAGACAGAAGGAGGAGGAGGAGGATCAGAGACGGAAGAAGGAGGAGGAGGAGCAGAGATGGAAGGAGGTGGCTGAGATGGAATGGAGAAGGAAGGAGGAGGAAGTGAAAGCCAAGAGGGCCTGCAGACTGAAGGAAGTGGAGGAGCAGGCACATGAGCTAGAAGCTGCCATGGAGGTAGAGGAGGAGGTGACTGGGGCAGGGGCGACCAGTCACCCAGGAAGTCCGAGTGTGCCAATACAGGCAGGGACCCCCGAGGTCACCATCATCTCCATTACATGGATGGAGTCAACCCATCCGACAACTGTCCTTATGGGGACTCACCATCACATCTGTGGTCATGGCTGTTATTTGCGGTGGGTGCAGCTGAGGAAGATGAAATGGCAGAGATGGAGAGGGCAGAGGTGGAAGCAGATCCCGATGCCAATATGGAGCTTGATGCAAATGTGGAGCCTGAGGCGGGTGTGGATGTCAGGATGGATGCGGAGCTGGATCCGAATTGCTACGAGGAGATGGCTTGGGTAGCCGTGGTTGAAGTTCAAAAAAGGGTGGAGCTTTATGCTGCTACCACCAAGAAAAACCTCAAGGTCATGGTTTTTTCATTGAAGGTGCACCTGAGTGCTGATATGGAGAAGCAGGAGAAGGAGGAGGAGAGGGAACACTTGGAGGCCACATTAAGAAGGAGTGGACCACCCAAGGCTCTGGCTCCAATGGAGCCATTTGGCGGGCCCGGTCTAATTTGCAACTTGTGTCGTGACACAGGCGTGGAGTGGGTGTGGCCTACCAGCCCAACTCACCACCTTTGGTCCTGCAATTGTTGTTGGGGTTGGAAAGGAGGGTGTAGGATTGATGGAAAGTTTGATCCCCGGAGTCAGAGTGTCAAGCCCAGGCTAGTGGTACAAGGAGGGGTGGAGAAAGAATCAGAAGGTCATCTGACCAAAAAGTGGCGGACGGAGACGGGTGCTGTGGCAGCCAGGGGTAGCGGTGTCAGGTCAGAAGGAGCAACGACCAGCGCAGGTATGGGTGCGTTGTATGGGAACTGGTTATCCCTTAAAAGATCTTGTTTAAAGTCCTGAAACTGTACAATTTCGCTTCATGGCCTCTAAATATCAGCATATATGTGCTGCTTTCTCTTGATTCAGGGCCATTCAAATATTCTCTAATTTTTCATATTTTTTGGGAATTTTCCATGCAGAAATGAGTCCACAACCTTGTTGTTCTGCTGGGTGCAGTTTTGGGACCCACATGGACCCACAAACCTTCACAGATGTCAGCAGCTTTAAAGTCAGCTGGAGTTACCACTCATTTTCGATCACATGACTGAATCGAACAATGCGTTGGTCGGCTTCTCTGGAGAAGGCACATGACCCCAATATTTGTGCCACAGTAGCCACTCTCCCACTCATCCACTCCACACATGGACCACTTCAATTTACTATATATACTGTACTCCTACATGTCTCTTCCTTGCATCTCTTCTCTCTCACAGCTTGCGCTCAAAGTCACTAAACTTTCAACCACTCGCCCATTTCACACCCAACATGCTCAGACCGCTACTCCATCTGATCAAACAGCATCCTCTTCTTGTCTCCCACCATCAAAAATCAGGACCCACTCCACTATGCAAACTACTCCCCTCACTCCTACTGTTCCAACTCCTGCCACCCCTACTGCTGGCACCACCCTTATCACTATACCCACCCTTCATACAACTGCCACAGCTACTCTTGCTGACACGGCACCTTCTAGCAGCATGGAACCACCCACTAACCCAATGCCTAATCCCGCTCTCCCTGACCAGAACAGCACCAGCTCCATTCAACCCCCTCCACAACCACCTAGCACGCATGCACCCTCTACAAACCCAACAGAAGCCCTGCACGTCCTCTCCCAATTTTTGAGCCAAATCATCCAAGGCCAACATGCCCAGCAAGCCGCTATGCAAAATCAATTTCAGCAGCTCTCAGCACAGCTCAGTGCCATACCTACTCCTGCCATACCTAACAACTCTGGCCCCTTGCCTAGCCAAGGCCTTACTACACCATCGGCCTCCAATTTATTTGTCCCACCATCTACTACCAATGCTGGCGCTGGTACGTCTTTGCCCTCTCTCTTTCCAGACATAGATGAAGTTACATTGCTGGTGATTGGGCAGCACACCTTCAAACCTGGCCATATCTCGAAACTTGATACTCGCATCAAAGACAAAGTCACATCAACTGTCCTTGACTTTGAAAATGGAGCATTGATCCACCGAGAGTGTGAACCATCCACAAAAGAATACTCATCATGGCTTTCCCTGTACAACCCACTTGTCCTCTATTTTTCTATCCTGCAAGTCCATGTGTCCTCCTCTGGCAACATCCCTGCTATTTGGCAAGTGATCATTGGCTGCAATGAGTACCTATGCACACTCTACGACCTCTACATTGAATATGATTGGACAGCATTACTCAACTATCACTTTGCTTTCCATGCCAGGCGCCTAACTGATATGGCACAAGGTGACTACTCATGCTGGGGAGACATTGATGGTGCCCTCCAGACTCGCTTCTTGATTGGGCACCCTTGCACCTGCACCATCAAAGATAAGGCCACATCTTCTCATCCAGTACAAGAGATCTCCAAGCAAACTTGTAAGGACTTCAACTACAGAGCCTGCACTCACATAAAATGCCCTCGGATCCATAAGTGTAAAAACTGTGATAGCATGGAGCATGGCCAAGCATCATGCCCCAACAAAAGCAAATCCACTTGAGATGCCGGCAGGACGGGAGAACCCCTTGCCTCATTTAACCCTTGTCCTAGCCTGCAGGATGAGCATCTGGCCTCCTTGACACTTTCTATCACACCTCAAGCACACATCCTTGATCCATTCCCTCCAGGCCCTCCACCTCCACAATGGCCAAACTCTGACCCTCATTGCAACACTGCACTGGGGACAACCTCAGGACTGCCTGGAGTTCACTCCTCACTCACAAAAGACGCTTGGGAATTCTACCTCCTAGGTTATCCAGACAGACCATTCATTAAGTCATTGTTACACATAATAGATTATGGTGCTTCCCTTGGCTTTATTGGCCCATGTGCTGTGCCCTCACTAATACTGGTGTCCGAGATTTATACAGAACTATGGAGATGATGCGACAACGCGTCAAAGCACACAGGTCCATACACATCATGTATAAGATGAAGGCACTGCAGGAGTTGCAGTGCTGCCAATGAGTGAAACTGCATGAGTGTGAGTGATGGAAGAAAAAGCACAATGGCCACAGAAATCAGTACCATGCAAAAAGACACAGAAAAATGAAACATATGATGTGACAGGTAGTCACAGATGCAAGAAACCATGTGCACATGACATACTACTTGATCATGATGGAACTGATTAACACAACGATGAAATAGACACACATCAATATGAACATGTTGATACAAGCACTAGCCCTGCAGATGAGCATCCAATTATCCCTGTGCTTAATACTGTATATCAAATGCTGAATTTTGGAGACATTGTCTCTATGATGAACCTGGCAATTAATTTCCCTAGCTGTTTAAAGTCTGTATACATGTCTGATCAGTTCTTTAAGAGAATTTCTGAAGAGCCAGGTGGCTATCCAGGCTTTCCTGTATGCAATGGGTTGTATTACTTAAATGAACAAGGGGTTGAAGTCTTGTGCGTCCCTGATGCAAAGATTGATGATGTTTCTATCCAGGAAACACTCATCTCTCATGCACATTCACTCCTGGCACATTTATCAGGAAGAAAAACATTCCACTATCTGAGAGGACATGTTTGGTGGCCGGGAATGCATTAGAAACATTTCACAGAGCAAATGGATAGCTCGCTGTTGAGCACAAGTATTGAACGTACCCATCTCGACATCATAGACTATTGCCAATCATGCCATATTTGCACTACAAATAAGGCAAGTAATTAAAGGCCGATGGAAAAGTTAAAACCACTACCAGTACCACACAGACGTTGGCAACAAGTTATTGTGGGACCATTACCAGGCTCATCAAACTGACATGACAAATTCGATATGATTTGTGTCATCATCGATCACCTATTGTCAATGGTACACCTTGTGCCCTTGCATAGCACATTCTGTGCTAGAGATATTGCAGAACTCATGGTCGAGAATGTATACAAGCTACATGGACCTCCCAAAATCATTGTCAGTGATAGAGATTCTCTATTCACCAGTGGTTATTGGGACTATGTGCATAAAATGCTGTGGACACAGTTATGTATGTCCACTGCATTTTATCCTCAAACCAATGGTGCTACTGAATGTGCCAGTAGAACTATTACACAGATGCTTCGAATTGCAGTATCTCCTGACCAAAAAGACTGGGTACACATGTTACCAGGCATTGAATTTGGATTTAATCATGCACACTCCAAAATAATGGGGTACTCTCCTTTCTTTTTAAATTACAGAAGTATCCCTGCTCCTTTTCTATGGGGACCGTCCTTAGACATATTACCAGGAGTCAAACACTTTATGCAACGGTTGCATGATGGTCTTGTTTGTGCTCATGATGCAATTATAATGCAATGTACTAAACAAACTTTCTATGCCAATAAACAACGCCATGATGTTCCTTTTCAAGTAGGAGACTTGGTTTATCTCTCCATAGAGAACCTCAGCCTTGCAAAAGGGAGAGCATGAAAATTAGTTCCCAAATATATTGGGCCATACCACATACTAAGTGAAGTAGTGCCTAAGACTATGTTTAGATTGGCCTTACCCCCTGGATTGCTAAGCAGAGGGGTTTGTGATGTATTTCATGCCAGTCTTCTCCAAATTCACATTCCAAATGATGACTATTGCTTTCCAGGACAATCTTATCAACAAGTAACAGACTTAGGCAACATACAGACAGAGCACCAAAGCAGGCATATTATATCCCACTTTGAGAGAGGTCGACATGCGTGGTTCAAAGTAGAATGGGTATCAGGAGATAAGTCCTGGCTACCTTATTGAGACATTAAATGCTTGACAGCGTTGGAAGCTTACTTAGAAAATCTTGGTCCTACAGATATCAACAAGCTGCCAAGTGGAACAGGTTTACCACTGAATGAGGTACTTAATCAGGTGGATTTTCCTGAGCTGCTGATTGATTCAGATGAGTGGGAATACACAGATATAGCAACTATGTGCCTTATGAAGCATGACTGCCCAAACTTAAGAAATCATTTTGCAAGATGTTGCAATCAATCGTATTTCACACATATGGCCTTCTTATGGGTTACAACAAACTGCCATCTATTATATTACTTAGTATTAGTTTGGACTTTGGTCCAAACTCTGAACTCCTTTCCATGTTGTACTCCATATCCATCTTATTGTTCTATTGCTTTTAGTTTTATCATTCAATTCTCTACATACTTATATGGGCTATTCTGTGTATGTTACAGTAGTTCATATATCAACTAAGATTGCCTCGTCAACTTCTTGGTTGCTAGCTTCTTGACAAGTCCCTTCTTGACAAGTCAAACTCTGGATCCTTGATCCAACGCTGTACCTCTGAACTTTGAAATATTGGACTGATAATCCAAGGGTGTTTTGGAACCTACAAAATTATGGTGTTAGGGCAAACTCTAAATCACCACAATTCCATGAATGAACAGCTGAGAAGAATATCAAACCCTGCTGCAGCACAACTCCAGAAACAATTTAATATTTGTACTTTGGTTACAATCCCTTGTATTGGTCAATGCAGACTATATGCAGAAAAGTAATACATTTCTTAGCAGCAAGAAATGAATAAGACTTCCAGAGTCTAGAGTTCATGGACACTTAGGGGTCCAGATATTCCAAAATGAGGGGAATGCACTTAGAGGCTAAAGAAAGTAGGTGGATGAATCCAACCATCTAACCAGTGACACTCTGAAGTGGGTAACAGCGATGTGTGAGTAACTGCTTCACACAAGTTTAAGCTTCTAATGCTCTACAAAGGCAGTACACACTAGTAACTTAAACAAAGAGCACTAATGGCAGGACTATTCACAGACAATCTCACCCTGTAGATTCGTAGTCACGTGAGGCAGATGCTACACTCATGCCCAAAGCAGGAATATCACTACTTTGAGTGCAATCAAGTACAGTCACACAACTGTAAAAGATCCTTGAACTGGTAATCAACAGTTACTGAGATATAGAGGATAACACTGTATGTCACTCTAGTCACACTGGTGTGCAGAAGATGGGTAGGATATGATGAATATGTTAGAGGCAGAATGACCTCCTTATATATTGTATTTACAGGGGCTGACTAATGGTTCTGGAATATTCTACCTATTAATAAATGGAAACTACTGGAAGGTAGTGGAAGGTGGAAGAAAGGGGTAGAATATTCCAAGCCAATCACAGGTTCTGATCACACTAATCAGGAGCTGAATAATGGTTCTGGAATGTTCTATCTAATAATAGAAGGAAACAGTTAGAATGTTATGGAAAGGGGTAGAATATTCCAAGGCAATCACCTGATTTGATCTCTGAACTAGGCACTGATCAGGCAAAAAGAAGGGTGTCCACCCTGTTTTCTGCACTGGTTTGGACAGCCATGGATAGCCATATCTCATGTGATGATCTGCATGGAAAATAGTGCCCTGAGAGGCTGTGTGAGGGCGACGCTGATGACGAGGCCACAACAACAAGATACTCAATAAGTGAGAGCCGATAAGAAATAATGCCAGCTGGTACAGCGGATATCCTCAGTCTATACAGCTGTTTCTGATAAATACATGGGACTTACCTGGTACAGCGGATATCCTCAGAGATCAAGCTGAGGGGATCAAGGCGAGTCTTTATACTAAATGATGGAGACGGATAGGAGAACCAAGATAGGGGAGGAAAGATAGGGGAAGTGATAGGGGCAATGAAATAGGAAAGACGCACCCTGACAGGCTGCGCTGATAGGGGTGTCAAGAGAAAATACTAAAAATAGAATATGACTTATTTGAACCCTGACAGGCTGTGGTTGTCAAGTTACAGAATATTTATTGATCAGAGACATCTGAGCTTGAATTCAGGCCAAATGCCTGGTCTAAAGGTGGATAGCCAGCTGTGCGAAGGTTTGTGGGTGCCTATGGGTCCACAACTGTAGCACAGCAGAATAAATGATTCTGGGCCAAGTTCTGCATGGAATATTCCTGGAAAAATATGGAAAAATAGAGAATATTTGAATAAGTCCATTCCAGGTACAAGCATCAAATATATGCTGATATTTAGGAATGGAAAAGCAAAGAATAGCACATTGGTGCTGCATAAATGGAATTTGATAGGGAAAAGGTGGTTCCCATACATCTGTACTCCATTTGGAAATTGTCATGTCACCATTAGTCTGTCCAATCATCACCACTATTTCTGCCCATCCATCTCTAGTTCTGTTGATGCATTAGCATCATCATAGGAACCTGGACACCCATCTCCATTGGACATACTCACATAAGACTGTCAGCCTCAGAGATCCCTCACTGGAGTAATTATTATTAGATTCCAAAATATGTATTTAAATCACTCCAACTTTGACTCTGACCCAAATCTGACCTCAACTCTGACCTTCTATCAGACCTAGTGCATAACAGTAACTATCAATCAAAACCACCAAATCAGGCAGGTGGTGACTGGTCTAACAACATTACTAGTCTGTTAATGTTGTAGACTCTGGAAGTCATATTCATTCCCTGCTGCTAAGAAACATATTACCTTCCTGCATATCATCTGCATTGACCATTACAAAGGATTGTAACCAAGCACAACCATTAAGTCATTTCTGGATTTTGCTGCAGTAGGATTTGATATTCTTCTTGACCTGACACCATAATTTTGCAGGTTCTAAAACAAAGGCATTGCTAGGGGTAGACATTATATGTTTGAACACAGTTGACACTGTGCTGTGCACTACCCAATTGTGAGAGCAAGCCATAGCTAGGGAATAACCTTCCTGGCTGTAAGATACTGTGGGGTGGTTCTGACAGCAGAATATTTCATGCTGTGAGATGTCTGAAGGTCTGTCTTGTTACTGTACTTTCTATTTCATTCTTTCTACTGTATTTCATCTGATCAGAGAGGGAGCAGCACATGTGGCACTGTCAATAGGTGGATCAGGAACTGAGAGAACATGCAACAAGTTCTGGGGCAGCCAGATGTAAGAAGCAATGTTGCACTGAGAGTGTAGAGACACAAGCTTCTGCCATGAATGGACAGAGCTGAGATGATAGAGAGAGATCCCCCTTCCTTCTATTTGTTTATCAAAGCAGTTCTTATATACAATGACAGTGGCACACAAACAAATAGTCTCCAACTAGAGAGTGTAGCTCTCTTACCACATGTACATCTTGACCCCAAGGGATACAAGCTGAAAATTTATTCAGTTCTGAAGCAAGTGTGGTTTTCCTACCCTTTTCGCTGAGCCAACGGATAAAATGAAAGACAGCCCTGCATGCCGACACGCAAACTGTATGATTGTGTCAGTACCATTAGTGACTTCTTGAACTGGGTCATCATGACGAGACGGATCACCCGGCCGTGGGCACCCGTGGAAGTGACCACAGCTGAGACTACGTGAGAGTTGAGGTGGTTGTTGTGGGAATGCATGCGGGTGTACATCTGGAGACACGTGGATGGCGCGGCTGACGTACGGCCGCGATTTCCAGCTGTCCGGAAGGGACATTGACAAGTGCGGACAGATGGACTGGGTGGGCGCCTAAGTGAGATGCAGATGGAAGTGCGGACAGATGCGCGGGGTGCGCTGAAAGAATGTGGAGCATTGGATGCGGCATGACGGCGGCCGAGTGAGGTGGCAGCCGTGCATTGCTGCCAAGCAAAAGCGGCTGAAAGAAAGGCGACGGGTGCCGAGTTTGAGTGTCCGACAGATACGGGCGCTCCTGGGAGGAAGGGAATACTTGACATTGACCACGACGGTGCGCAGGATGATGACGGGCGCAGCGACTGACCCGTTTGCGTCGCGATCGACGACGCCGCACAGCACGGAGAGCGAGCCGAGCCGGAGCAACAGCACGGGGAGTGGGAGCAGCAGCCATGTACTCCAGTCCGATTCCCACACGCACCCCGCCCACGCCACGCCCACGCCAGCGTCGCCCACGGCGGCGGCGAACGTGCATGAGCCGCTGCTGGCGTCAAGCTCCCGCCACCCGTCATACTATGTGTCGTCCCCGCTCAACCCCAACGTCACCAGCCGCCCCGAGTCTCGCGGGAGCATGTCTCGCATCGCGTCAGACGAGTCGTACACGCCCCTGGGCGTAGGGGCGGGGGGCTACCCGCTCATGGGCCAGCGAGACACCCTCTCCAGCCAGCGTGGCAGCATGCTCCTCTACCGCCTCGCATCAGACGCCGATCCATGGGACGACGACATGTCCCCGCCCACCCGCTTCCCCCCCCCAGACAATAACCACCACCACCACCACCCACCCCACCCCCACCCCCGCTTCAGCCTCGCGTCAGACTCGGGCCAGTCCGCGTTCAGTATTGGCTCCGACTCAAAATACCCCGTCGCCAACGAAAAGCCAGGCATGGGCAAGGGCGCCTTTTTGCCCTATGCCTACGACCCCACCTCCGACCAGTCCAGCCCCCCCGATGCAGACGACATTCTCCACGACCCCAGCACCCTCGACCACGACGAGGGGCGGGTCTCTGGCCTCAACCTCCGCGGCATCGTCAACGTCTTTGTCGTCTGCCTCGTCATCTTTGGCGTCATCTGTCTCTTCACCCTCTACCCCATCCTCACCTTTATCCACAACAACTCACGCAATCTCGCCATTGACAATAATGTCCAGGTCAACGGCACGGGCCAGGTCGCCGTCCTCCCCAACCTGCCCCTCCTCATAGACAAGGACACCCCTGATAACGTCAAGTCCCGCACGGGCTGGGACGGCAACGACTATGAGCTCGTCTTTTCCGACGAATTCACAACAGAAGGCCGCTCGTTTTACCCCGGCGACGACCCCTTTTGGGAAGCCGTCGACCTCTGGTACGGCGCCACAGAAGACATGGAGTGGTATGATCCCGGTACGCACGCCGCAGTGTCTCTGGGCCTGCGCTCATTTGCCCCCCACAGGCCAGATCACCACGACCAATGGCAGTCTCCGGATCCGCATTGAGCAGGCTGATCCAGCGAGCAACCACGGCCTGAATTACAAGTCGGGCATGCTGCAGAGCTGGAACAAGTTTTGCTTTACGGGGGGCTATATCGAAGGTGCGTGTGTGCATGCCGTGTCGCGCACGGCGTGGTCACTGAGGCTGGGGCTCAGCGTCCGTGTCGTTCCCTGGGTCGAGCAGCAACGTTGCCGGCTACGTGAGTATGGCACTGCTGGCTCGTGTTATGCACTAACGGGTATCTAGTGGCCTGGGGTGTGGCTGATGGGCAATCTGGGACGACCGGGGTATGGCGCGTCTACGGATGGCTTGTGGCCATACTCGTGCGTCGATCGTCGTTCTTGCCGTGTGGTCATGCTCATGTGCGTGAATTAGGTACACGGCGTGCGATACGGGCACGTTTCCCAATCAGACCACCAAGGACAAACAGGGCCCCGCGGCGGCGTTGCATACCGATTGGGGACGGTCAAAGTATAATTTCGAGTTGAGCTGGCTTCCGGGACAGAGAGCATCGTGAGTGTTTTATCATTGGCGGCTGCACGCTATGCTATGCTGCTACGCTATACTATGCCTCCCTGCTGCCAACGCTCACCCCTTGCGCTTCCCGCAGCGCCTGCACATGCCCCAACAATGAACACCCTGGCCCCTCCGTCGCGGTAGGCCGCGGCGCGCCCGAGATCGACGTTTTAGAAGCACAAAAGAACAAGCTGGGCACGGGCGGCAAGGTCTCGCAGAGTGCGCAGTTTGCGCCGTTTAACCATGACTATGTGTCCCAGAATGGGACAAACGACGTGACGTTTTTTAATCCGGCGATTACGGCGCAGAATACGTATCAAGGGAGTGCGTTGTGAGTGGATATTTGTTCGCCCTGATGTCGGTTGTGTCATTGGGTGTGTTGGGTGGACAGGCAGCAGGCTGTGACGGCGTTGACGACGGTTCCTGATCGTGCGTATGCGGGTACCGGCAGGGAGTATATCTCCTTTGGTGTGTGGTGTTTCTCTCGTGTTCTCTTGGGTGTTTTACTCACATTGGTGCGTCCTGCGTTTGCGTTACGTGTCTGCGTCCCGCGTGGTAGGCTTTGAGTATTTCGGGGACCCCAACGACGCATCAAAAGGGTATATTACATGGCAGGTGGACGGGACGCCGAGTTATGCTGTCAAGGCGTCGGCTGTGCCGCCTGATCCTGCCGTGGGGATTTCTCAGCGCTTGATTTCTGTAGAGCCGATGGTGCGTGTATAAAGAAAATTTGTGGTGTGGCGTGGCGTTGTGCGAGGGTGTTGGTGTTGCCGTCGGGCGTGTGTGTCTGTGCTGGAGGTTTTTCGCATTGCCTTTTTTTTTTTTGCGTTGCTGCGGCCTGGGAGTGTGGGATTGATGCTGATGGAAATGTTTTATTTTTGTGGGGGGTGTAGTCGATTATTTTGAACTTGGGAATGTCGCGTGAGTGTTTATCCGTAACGTCCTGTTTCCCAAGACACACATTCACCACTGATGTGTGCATTTTGTGCAGAGAGTTTCCAGCCGGTGGACTTGACAGCGATGACGTTTCCGGCGGATTTGATGATCGACTATGTGCGGGTGTATCAGCAGGTGGGGAAGAAGAATTTTGGGTGTGATCCGGCGGGGTATCCGACGTCGGATTATATCAAGAGTCATCTTGAGGCGTATACGAGTGCGTGGGGAGCCCCTTTTGGTGTGCTGTGGTATGAGCTGACTGGGGCGTGTGTGTGTTTAGATCCTAATTTGACACGGTGGAGTGGGGATACGGGTACGGGGACGAATGCGGGGTTTTCGTGGCCCAAGAATTCGTTGGTGCGTTGTGTTGTGCTGAATATGATTATTATTTTGTTTTTTTTTTCTGATGTGGGTTTTTTTTTTATAGTATGACGGATGCTAGTCTGGGCGTGTTGTGTAGATAGATGAGGATGAGCGGGACGAGGGCGAGGGGCGGGAGAGCGAGGGGACGGATAGGGGACTGTCATCTGGACTTGTTTGACCCGGCTGCGCGTATTCTTTCTTTTCTTTTTCTTTTTTTTTCTTTAATTTTTTTTTTTTTTTTGCTGTTATGGAGAGGGTGTTTTAGGGTGTTTTAGGCCATGGACATTTTGAAGAGCATCATCCGTCTTGCATCTGCATATATATATATATATGGCATGGGCATTATGGGCATGGATGGCGTTGGTGTGGCGCGCATTTGGGTACACGCTCGTTTGACTTTATAGTTTTTTTTTTAGTTTTTTAGTTTTTTTTTTTTTTCTTCGTGCGTCTCCCCCCCCTCCCAACCCTTAGTCCTTACTCTCACCCGGCCGCTCACTCCTCGCCCCTCGCTCCTCGCTCCTACTCGGCGCCTATTCCATCGTGCTTTCGGTGGCTTTACAATCCTCGTATCGTCATCGTCATCGTCATCGTCATCGTCAGCCCATCGTATCGTATCTAGTTTCATTGGATGCATGCACGGATACCCAACGCACGGGACACCCACGCACACGCATGCATACCCCGCCCATCCCCGCTCATCCCGTCATTGCAACCGGCATGGCCCTTTGCATGCATGCACCCCCGGCCGGCGGTATGTGACCCGCTGTCTGTGTGCCCTGGTCGGTGCCTGGTTGGTGCCTGTTATTGTCTGGTTATGTGTGTTATGTATCTGTCATTCTGCGATTTGAGTGGAGTCGAGGTTCAGCTTCTTTTATATATATGTTTTTTTTTCAGTCGTTCTTTTTTTTTTTTTTTTTCTTTTCCTTACAGACGTACGGACGGGAAAGACAGACGCTGCTTCTTATTAGTTGCTTTTTTAGTGCGCTCTTTTTCTGTTGTTTTTTTTTTTTTTTCTTCTTTGGTGTGTGTAGCGATGCGATATAAAAGGAAAACGTGTTGGTTTTTGAATTCGAGCTAGTGGGTGCGTGGGTGCGTGGGATGCGATGGCGTTATGAGTGCGTGGAGAAATAGAGGGTGGTGAATGCGTTTCTTTCTCCATTTAGTGTGTGAATTTTGTTTTTTTTTTTGTGGATTTTGCTGCTGAGTGGTGCAACGAAATATATATATATATTTACTCTCCATCTTTTTTACTCTTTCAAGGTGTGTACAAGTGAGCGATGATGGCATGTCTGGAATCGAGTCGTGATTCAAAAAGCTTAGTGAGAGGCGAGTGGCTGTCAAGTGCGGCATGTCACATACTACACACACACACTACCTTGGAAAATAAAACATATTTTGCATGTCATATGCCTGTTTGTGGTTTAGAGCGATATGGGGCTTTGAGGGAGGAGCGGTGTCCCCGTCACCGTGGGCTGACTGGGACTCCACGGTAGCGCCGTTCCACTGCGTTCACTTTGGCTTGTATATCTTCCACGTTGAAATACGAGTATACATGTTACAGCCATTCGTTCTCAGACCGTCGCGCTTGGTTGCTCGTTTTCTTTTGTGCGCCATAGCCGCCATGCCCCATCGGCGTGGAGCTGGGGCTGGGCAGGACGATGGAGCAGTCGTTCAGGGAATAGCGCGATGGGGTAGAGGACGGACTGATGGACAGAGGCGTCGCACGGGACTCACTGTATCTCATGTAACGTGCCCGGATCCGTCGTTTGATGATATCTTTTTCGTAGAGTTGTGTGCCATTCCCGTTCATACAAGGTGGTATGTTTCATGGATGGGACTGTCTTTCCCGAGGGCAGTGTATGCCGTCATCCAGGTTCACTTCTCCCATTCTAAACTCGCGTATATCGCTACACAATGCACAGGCGTCTTCCTGACCTGTGGCGCAGAAAACGTGAAGTACCTGGAGGGGTGCGGACTCACCTCTCAGACCGATCGCCACAAAACCGATATCGGTCATGTCATGGGTTGCATCTTGAGCGCGCCGACATTAAATCACCTGTCTCTATTGGGCCTTGTACTTGGGAAATTACGCGGTGTTCGTGAGAAACAGAACGTGGAGAAGCTGGGATGAAATAACGCGCCTGGTTCCTATTGCATCCCGTGATCAAATAGCATAAATGGAAGGAGTTACGCCGATAACGAACCTGTGTACGGATGTCTCTTTTCGGTGAAGTTTCGAAGTGCCTGGCACGCCTGCAGCTTCGAAGCCCCGTATCGTCTTCATCACAGGGCCCTCTGACGCGTCACATTAATGTATCGAAGGGAGGTGAGTTTGAATAAGCGCAACCAGGCGCAGCCTTGTTACTGGTTATGGTCATCCTTCCATGCAATGTGTGATTAGATTCTGAATTGGTCAGAGACGGTGTCACGAGCAGGGAAGCAAACGATTCAGGCGATAAGCGTTGTGACAGATGTCGAGCAGCGACTCGAGTGGGGTGAATACAGTATACAGTGAAGAGCGCGAGGGTTCCTAGAACCAGCAGTGGTGGGTGCCAAGCCATGACTGTCACGTAGGAACCTGGCCAGGGGAAATCACCAAGGCTTTCTCTAGAAAATTTCGTATGCCGCGCGAGGCGTGATGGGAGAACGGGAATTGGCGGGATAGTGGGAATGTGGATAGGGCCCAGGTGCGTGTGTCTATGAGGATGGATTCCAGGTGAAGTGTAAAAAAAAAAAATCTCTGGGACGTGCCAGTAGCATCGGAGACGACAAAAAAAGAATTCTCCGCTATAATGATCGTCAGATATGGGCATAGTTTGATTGGGTGAAGGTATAAATAAAGCGGTCTGGTAAGGGTATTGGACATCACATTCTCAGCTTGGCATGCTCTCAAAACTTTTACAGCACAAGACTCATTCGGCCCATAAATTTCGATCGATGTCCGAAGCATACTCTAAATTTACAGGCCGACTATCAGTTATGTGTATGTGGTGTAGCACTAGTGACCTTTTTATGAAAAAAAATTTGGCAGATCTTCGGAATGGTAAACCCACCTTTCACCAATGATGTGACGAAAATCAAGGGATGGCCTATTCTTTCATACTCCTTCCGCTTCCTGGCCATACAACTTTCAGCACACGATGGCTCCCAAGGTGGCCAATAGAAGGCTAGGCCAGCTCCCGCCACCGCCAGCGGGGCCTAAATTTCTTTGAGTATAGTATAGCTTGCCGCTTGCAGTTTGCTGTACCATATACGGTTTGAGTCATGCGTGGAAGCCCGATGTTTTTTCTTTAGTGGCTGTGAGACTCGACATATTAGGACATCCAGGTTCGGCCGTGTTATATTTTTGTCTGTGGGGGGTCCAGGGAGTCCTATAAGTGACCAGGAGTATCAGCGAAACTCTGCCTGATCTATTCATCTAATTAACATTAACGTTTATCATTTCTGTACCGCGATATAGCTAAAACATACGCCCCCGACACCTATCCACGACAGTGGAAGTGTATTCAGAAATGTTTCATGCTGGACTCGGATGTTGGATCAGTCAGACAGGAGGGGTCGATTGGGCCACGCCGAAATGAATCAAGGCGGGCATCCTATAGGATCACTAAGCAGTCAAAGACTAGCACGATCTAGTACGTACAAGGAGATTATGGAGAAAATATATGCTCCTCCTGTTCGAACAGCATCTGTTTAGCACCACAGCACCGATCCCCTCGCGCCCTTGATACACACATGCAAGACACAAAGTGGTTAGGTGCATATAACCTCTCAAACGCTTATTCCAAACCCAGCCTATATTAAACATAAAGCACATTCATTGATTCAGTTGTTTGTTGGGACAAAATACATGTTTCGAGGTATTCCAGGAGACCAAAAACAAGAGTAAGGGGAAGGCCGAGGAACAGAAGGCTGAAGATAGAACTTGAAGGTTGGGAGCGGAGGAAAAAGTCCAATAGGAATGTGTGTCAAGGAAAGGCAGCGTCGGCGGGAAAGCCGTAGTGTTGTTGCCAGTGTGTATGAAGGTGTTGCAACTTGAAATGACAAGAAAACGTTATTTCTGACCTTGAAATAGTGAAAGTCCCGACGACGACGACCAAGACGACGATGAAAGACAGACATGCAAAGAGCAAACGGACGAATGCACTTTACAAATCCATCTCCATCTCCATCCCATCCCACTCCTCCTCCTTCCCAGCATCTTTCCCATTCCTATTCCCTTCCTCCTCCCCCTCCGCGACAACAATAACCCCATCCTCTCCTTCCTCATCGTCACTCTCGCCACCCCTCACACTACTCTTCGGTAAACTCCACCCCCGCTCCGAGCTCGAATACGACATGGACATTGAAAACGGCCCTGATGTTGACGAATATGGCGTATGCACCCAAGATGCACCCCCAGACGCCGATGTATCCTCCCATCCAGGTACAGGCACTGGCGCTGACCGCATCGCTTGCGCCTGCGTCGCTGGGACACTTGTAGGCGCCAGCGGGGTTGGATTGGGATGCCCCAAGAGTCCTGGCCGGAATTGTGTGAGCGTGGGACGCCCGGTACCTTCACGCTCGCGGTCCTGCTCGTCTTCACTCGTGCTCATGTCTCCAGACTCGGCTGAAGTGACGGTAGCACGCTGTTCGGGAAAATGGGCGCCGTTGGGAAGCGGGAGAAGCCCCCCAGAGAGATATGAGGGCCAGAGGGAGCGATCCTCAGGGAGGGAGGTACCGCCCCCGGACTCAGTGGGGGAGAGGTGCGAGAGAATCGCTGCCGCCTCGGGAAAGGTCAGGTGGGATAGCAGAGGACTAGCGATGAGAAGTACCTCGAGAAGCTGAACCTGCTGATGCTTGGACAGCAGGAACTTGCTGGCTTCGCGCCAGTGAGGGGAGTGTTCCCATCTGTGCTTAACGAGGCAGCTAGGATGCCTGTACACCTACGTGCAGCAAGCACAAAGTACAATGCCCTTTAGTTAGCGGCCCAAGCGCCCAGAACATTGACTTACCTTGGCGCAGCTCTCGCACCTGAAAATTGTGCCCTTCTTCCTTGTGCTAGGCTGTGTCGACTCCTCCTTCATCCCATCCATAGGTGCTGACTTGGAGACCAACCCTTGGGGGACACCTGGGGGTGATAGGGAGAGCGAGATCTGAAGGCGGGACGACGCAGCCCTATCGCGGTCCTCAGCATAATTCATGAGAGGATCACGAGCATCACTAAGGCGTCGTTTGCGGTTCTGGCTAAAGGAGCTACGACGGCGCTGTTTGATGGGAATGGGCGCAGCGGCAAGCGGTGAGACTTGCTGGTGCTGGGGCTGGTGCTGCACGGGAATATGATGCGCGGAGGCTGCTGCGTCTGAGAGGGAGAGGAGGGAGGGAGGAGGGTTTGAGAATTGCCTAGCAGCAGAGGTCATGATGGGTGGAATGACAAGTGAAAAAGGGAGAATAGAGGATCGTCAAAAAAGGGGCGTGTAATTTAGCAGGCGCACATCCGTTGCTTTCACAATACTACAAATGGGGGAGGTGCGGACAGCGGATGCGGGGTAGAATACAATGGCGGGAAGTATTTAGAGGGCCATAGTTAGGATGGTGGTGGTTAGAGCTAAAAGAGAAATTTCAGATTGGGAAAGTAATGTGAGGCTGTAAAAATTGAAGGTCCGCCCAAAAATACAGCTAAGAGACCCCTAACAAGCAACGTGTTGGGTGCTCGGAAAATGCCGGTCTCTGTGACAGGTTAGTCACACTCCTAGGCACTGGTTGCCATGAGAAGCTGACGGTCTTGTACGGCGGCTGCTAGAATTTACGAGGAATGGTCACACAACAGAATCTGGACCCTGAGAATCTTCCTTATCTTTAGCCGAGCACTCTTGTTCTCAATTGTCGCTGTCATCTGTCTCCCAAAAGATATCCCAAGAGTTGCGACGCAGTCGCTTGTCAGCAGTTGTGCGGGGGGACTGACCCACCGATTGTCAAAAACAACCAGCGTCACCAAACATCTGGGCTGGCGCGAAATTTTTCGAACTGAGTTGCACTACCTATAGTCATCCCAGGCGAAGGTACCGATCGCTCTTTTCCGCAGTTACCAAAAATAAAGCAAAAATAGTAAATGTTCAGTTGATCATCATCGACTTGTACCAGAGTCCAAGGGGCGATGAAAGAG
This sequence comes from Cantharellus purpuraceus, assembly GCA_025174535.1. Classification (NCBI taxonomy): domain Eukaryota; kingdom Fungi; phylum Basidiomycota; class Agaricomycetes; order Cantharellales; family Hydnaceae; genus Cantharellus; species Cantharellus purpuraceus. The sequence goes on from JALBUN010000040.1 coordinate 27,046, forward strand.
TTTCGAGGGTTCACACGGATCGGTATGAAAGAAGGGTATTTCCATACTAGTAATACAAGTGAAGCGCTATCAAGCGTCTGGGGCGCAAGCCATTTGTATTTGGCCGTACCCGAAACGTAGTGTGTGTGACCTCACAGGAACAGAACGCCCAGGTCTCTGAGAACAAGGCATTATTAGGCCAGCGGAAAGCGTGTAATTTATCGATGGGAACTCAAGCAAGCAAGTAAGCAAGCAAATGTTTGATCAAAAGTGTCCACGGTCTCGTCCCCTTCCAAAGTTTGCTAGGGCCCCGTATATAGGGTAGGTACCTTGGAAGAGACTGTTGTGTCAGCCACCAATTGTGGGTTTTTTGTCGAGTACAAATGAGCCGAGCAACTACGGCACAATTGGAAGAAGCTGCGCAGGTGGTAGAAGTGAAAGTGTAAGGGTGGGGTAAAGGACTCAAGCGGAGCGCTACCAGAGAAAATAACCAAGGGTACGACTGTACACTATTTTAGTCAATCGCCCGCGGTTAAACGAATGGTCTGTGCACGATCGTCGTCGTCTTAAAAGCACGGCCTCCACATTCTTGTTTTCCTCATACTTACCTTGATGGCGCGACTGCTTTCACGTCTCTGTGTTCGCGGGCCTCGGGAACTGGCCATAGCACGGCGACGCATTTGTCCTTTGTTAGCTCCTGCGGTTTGTATGTGGCTTTTATGCTGCATGCATCGTCTAAATATTTTCCTGTCCTGGTTCGCTCCTCGGAGCGGCCGGGCTTTTTTTTTTGGTTTGTTTCACCTGCTAACCCTAACCCTAGTTGGTGAGGTAATTGGCACAAAAATAATTCTGTATCATGTAAGATTAGTAGTTGGGATATCACTTAAAGGCAGAAAGGACTGATCGGGCTTGCTCTATGGAAGAACATGTATTTTACTGCCTCCCTGTTGTCTCAGTTCGAAGGGACTACCGTATCAGTCACCAGTGTATCGACACTGATGTTTGCCTACAGGTTGATTGCTAAGAAGATACATAATCCTTTTTTGCTGAGCGGTCCAAATGGCATGAGTAATCAATGCCATTAGCAACCCAGACGCGTCTTCAGCTAATTAGTTAGTCTGTGTAGGGTGAATATATATCGCCAATCCGGATCAGCAACATACCAGATTAGCAACATATGTATATTCTCTAATGGCTCACCAGTACGTAACCACGGGGCACGGTACCCACTGTCCACTTAGTAATGGTGTGGATACCTTCAAATGCTGTCCGATTCTGAGGTCGTTAGGTTTACTCCACCCGTTTCCCTGTCCTCATCCAACCTGTTTGCGGGGGCCTGTTTGCGGGGGGGGGGAGGGGACTGAGCAGAACTGATGTCGGTATGCGCAGTCTTTTTGACAAGATGTGTTGACCAGCCACCAAGCAGCTTTGCAAGTGGGAGGCTTCAGCGAGCTTGGTACCGGCTCCTTAACGGGTTCGCCCACTCACAGAATCAAAACCGTATGCGAGGTGCGAGACACCAAACGGCTTGCCACTCTGTGGGCTGGCCAACGAGCGGGAGAATTTGAATGATCTTAGAATTGTGCAACACCCTCACAATGTTCGGATCTGCCGACTTCGGGAGCTGGCCTCCTTGGTCTGTATGGGGTTTGACAGCTTATTCCCTGTTTTCATCTGTTTCCCGCATTGCCTAGCTCTTAGGAGCGGGAAGGCACACTTTTTTTCGACTTTTTCTGTCTTGATAATATGTTAGTGATTGGCGAAGGTACTTTGAGGATCAGCAAGTTTTAAGCATTGCACCTAGCTGAACTTGAACAAACCTGTGTATTTCCTGTCAGCTTCAACATACTGTTATTGCGCAAGGGTCGGGAGATATGATAAGAACATGCCTTTGTGGACTCTCAAGAGTGCTCAATCATATCATGATAACAGCAAGAGAGACATAGGTTCGATCTTACATAATTATTACTACGTCATGGTTGAAGCACAGGGTGTAGAGTCGTGCACCGTATCATGATCTGCACAATAATATTAAACAAAATAAGACAATTGGAGATGGGAGGGAGTATATAGTTCATTCTTGTCAATCCATAATGTTCAGGGACGTCCGTGCATTAGTTTGAAAAAGAAGTGAGGATCCATGTCGTTGTATAAGTGGCAAGCCAAATTAGCACACAGGAGGTGCCTGAATGATAAATGAATCTGAATAAAGAAGACTGTGTGAGATTAGCGATTGTAAAAGTATAACGACTAAACCAGGTCACTTCCACGGTTTAATGACCATGATATGACGTACATTGAAAAGGGGAATGATGAGAATAACATAAGAGCATTGGTCCTGGGAGTGGTTTCAATTGGGCTGTGGACCGACGTTGAATCTGTCATTCGACTTCACCGGCCCATCGACAGCTTCTTCTGACGTTGCCTAATGATCACTGTGAAATGCCTGCTAGTCGATAGAGGACAGGAGCGGGCTTTGGACCACATTAGGGTGATATATCCGGGTCAGTTTGAAGGGCTGATGAAAAGATAGACACGGAGAAGCCAAAAGCAGGGGTAGCAGCCATGAGGCTCTGTGTGAATCCTCCCTATGGATGAATCTCCATGGATCTGAAACCTCAATGCGATATCTTTGAGCGTAGATCTCGAAGATGCTCATCACCTGGCATCTCAACTCTGATCGGTAATCACCCGCAAAATGATCGAGTATTATGTAATTTTTACGGGCGCCTAGGTACTATGATGTCCCTGTTCTCGACCTCGGCCTCAGCTTGCTTTCCATCTCATTGACACTCTTTGCATGTTCAAGAGTCTATTCACGCCTCTGAAAGCGAGGTTTGAGGTGGTTCGCAGTCCCACACTGCCGTCGCTTCCGCCCTCTGCGGCGTCAGTCTCGTCGTTTGGTAGTCGTGTTCAACCAGAGACCCCTGAGGACTTTGAACGCGATGAGCGCATCCAGGCGATGCGCCAAACGGTTGAGGAGGTCAAGGTCTCGGGAAGTGTGCAGGATAGGCTTCGGGTCTGTGTTCTTGTTGCGTTTCTGCAGGCCGAGAGACCGAGCTGACGTTCTTGATGTAGCTATTAGCTGACATACACAGCATAATAATCGAGGAACCGACTACCAAAGATGTCTTTAGGGAGTTGGATGGATTTCTCATTATCACAAGTCTACTTTCCGCATTACACTCAAATGATGAAGGGGCAGGAGATGCACGGGACTTGATCGAGAGGATGGAGGTTGCACGGCTTGCACTTGCAATTACATCACAGGCGATGATGGGCCATACACATAACAGGGATTATTTTGAAGTTCGTGGTTATTTGTTTCCGTATACCACCTTCTCACAGATCCCTAGTCCCGGGTTGGATTCGATGCCCTCACTCAGGCCATCAGTCCTTATGCTCGCGACCCTCGAACATTGGACCAGACATTTGGTTTCCTTCTTTCCCTTGCCCTTTCCGATTTTTCCATTGCGGGGATTTTTCAATCCCTTCGCAACACCTCATCACGAGAAGCAGGTCTTGTCCAGTTCGAACATCGCCTTAGGATCATTCACGCGCCTCAAGCTATTCTTTCTATCGTCACACTACTGGGGAAGATCCCAGAAACAGACGAGGTGCTTCCCTATTGCGTCTTCAAGGTTGTCGAGAAACTCGCCTCTTTCAGTCACCGCAATCAGGCGTCGCTAAATGCCCTCGGGCTGGGAGGGATGCTTTTCGAGTGGCTTTATATTCCTAAACAGTCACACGCAATTTCCCCGCAGACAGAGATGGTGATGCAAAAGTTACTGAAGAAAATGCTAAGCATTGGCGCCCCAACTGAGGACGTCCGATTGATGTTCAAAAATGTCGTGCGGAAGGATGATACATTGGACAGTCATATTCTCGAAATTTTGAGAATGAGCATGAGAGTCAAGTGGCCCGAGCACTTTTCTTTGGATGGCGTCGCTTCCATTGACCTCAGGGAGGATGGTGGGAAAAGCATGCCTTGTCATCAAGGCTTCTCATTTATGGTAAGAAATTGAATACTACAAGCCACATGGTACCTTAATTGGTTGTAGTCTTGGATATCAGTCGAAGACTTGCCAGAAGATGATACGTGCGTGATATTCGGCGCGCGGACGACACAACGATGGCTTGTCAAGCTTAGCCTCCGAAGTGACGGTAAGCTGGTATTGTGGACAAATGCCGTCCACGACCCAGCTATTCTCGAACAATCAGTGATTCAGAAGGGAAGATGGACACATCTTACGGTAGTTCATTATCCGGCAAAGTCTGCGACACCTACTATCAGTGAGAGCACATCTACAATTATTATTATTGATCCTATTCTTTCTTACCTTACATTTCAGGAATATTTATCGACGGGGCACTCACCGATTCGCTCACTTGGTCATATCCCAAATTAGACTCACAGCCAACCACTTATAATTTAGGCGATCTTTCTCAAACGTCGACCTTGAAGTGGAATTTAGCCTCTGCACTTTTGCTATCTACTCCACTCTCAGATGACATTCCGCGCCTAGTCCATCACTTGGGCCCGCGCTACAACGCGTACTTACAAGATCCCGTGCTAACCCGGTTCCTGACTTACTCCGCGTCAACATCCCTCAATGTGTATATATTTTCTCTTGTCTCTGCGCGCAAGACGAAGGAGCTCTCTCCTTTGATGAAGGCAATCAAGTCAGGTGTTGGGATTTCGGAGGACAGTTTCATCTTTGCATTGAGTCCTGCGGGCGTGGAAGTGCGTACCATGGATGATGGACGCAGGATGAGCGTAGTGAGGAATGCGATTCCGGGAAAGAACGAGGAGGCTGAGATCCGGGATGATATCGTGACATATCGTCCACAGTGTTTGGATGTGGGAGTATGGGAGATTGGCGGGTCAGCAGTGTTGCTACGGATTGTGGAGCTTGCCGATGTGAGTCGTCAACGCTGATTCACGGTGCTTAATCAGAGGCGGGTGTTTAGAACCCACATGATCTTTGTAATGCCATCACCATCCTAGCCGACACGCTGCGAACCAGTTGGCAGAATTCGGAAGATATGGAGCGTATTCGTATGTGCCTTGACTGTTCGTATGAGAAATTAATTATATATCTGATTTGTAGGCGGCTACGAGATTCTGGCGGCAATATTGCGAGCGAAGAGCCGGCTCATCAACATGATGACCTTTGAGGTGCTCTTCGAGTTTCTTGGCCTTGATTTTCGTATGCCAGAGTAATTTCTTTCTTCGTTTGTTGTATAGCTAGATTCGCTGACTTATATTTTAAGGAGCTCCACGATTGTGAATACCGTGGCCTATCGATATATTGCACTTGACTTTGAGATATGGTCACGCTCACGGAAAGAGGTGCAGCAGGCACACTTGGAGCATTTTGTGACTCTCCTACAAACTAGCAGGTACAAACGCTTCAACCTTAGGCAACGATTGGCCAAGTGTGGCCTGGTGCGGAAGTTTCTCTTTGTTCTGCAAACGAACATGTATCAGCACGATGTCATTCCGCATCTCATGAATGCCTTGCGTGTTGCTACCTTACAGTACTTTTCGGTAGAGGAATCAATCAAGCCCATCGTTGCCTATCTTGCGGCAAATTTGCACGAACGTGAGTTGTAAATATTTTGCTTGCGCATAGAGCTGATTTGTGTTTAGCAGAGCCTGCAAGTAGCGCCTCGTCGCCTCGTTCGACCATGTCTCGTGTCGATCGTGAACACGCTCGGGAAAAGGCAGAGCAAGTCCTGGAGTGCCTCACTTCTATCTTATCCTCGCCCGGCAAATTGGAAAAGTTCTCCGCTGCCCTCCCCCTCGCCAGAATCTGCCTATTGCTCTTGGGAGAGCACCCAACATCTGTTGTAGCGTCTCAGATTCTACTCATTATCGGTTTGACTTTGAGTCATTCTTCCTCCTTCAATCGCAAATTTGAATTGGTGAGTGGATGGTCGGTCCTGAGGGGTGCGCTTCCTGGTGCTTGGGATCCCAGTGTACATGTCGCTGCTTTTGATGTGCTATTGGGTCGATCCGTCTCCGATACACATCGGTCACCCCAGACATTTAATCCCCCCAAGGTGTCTTGCCCATACATACTTTCAGCCATTTTAAGCTCTCTTGACAGAGGTCTTACTAATATCGCTAGTGGTGGCGAAATCATCCTAAACGATCATGTGGGTGAGTGTGAAGACCACCCTTTCGTTGTCCACTGCGCTCAGAAATTCAACATGATCCAACAGCACGTGGCAGCATGGCCATTGATTCTGCAATGGAAGTCCTTGTGGAGGAGTTGATTGATCTCCATTCGTCAACTCTTAGTTTTCGATTACTATTCAAGTCGCAGCAGACCACGGCATTGTTGGTAGCGGCGTGTCAGTCCTTTGTCAATACGGTAACATGTGACTCTGAAGTCCGTAGACGGACCGTGCGTCTCTTGGAAAAGGTCACCCACTTGGTGCTTATGCTAGCACTGAGTGATCATGTTGATGCCGCTCATAAACAGGAGGTCAGATATCGGTTCTTCCATTGTCAAGAAGTCCCGCGAACTAACACAATATTTGCAGCTGCTTGCTATTATTCGAACAGTTGAGGAGTCATCTGGGCCTGCTGGAGTGAAGCAACATTCTATCGACTCAACATTAATCACGTCCAATGGGAATACTACTCAAAGTCGTAGGCGCTCTGATAGTACACGGCGTACCCTGCAGATTCTTGGCGATCGCACGTATCAGAAATCACTCGCGCGGATCTATGAATGGCGAAAGACCATTGCGCGGACTGAAAGAAAGCGTTTGAGAAAATTATTTCAGGATCTGTTGGTTCTTTCATTGCTTCCAATGACTACGCTGATGCTGACTGGCAAAAGCCAAGAACACCATCGCCAAGCGGAACGATTAACTCAATGGCGAACATGTATAGTCATGGAACCTGGATTATGGTCATCATCAGTTCTCCGCAAATGGCGCCTTGATGAAACTGAAGGGCCATATCGAATACGGTCCGTCTCCTTCAAATTTTAAGTGTAAGAGGACTCAACGTCTGGCATGAAGAAAAAAGCTAGAACCGGAACAGGTCAAAGTCCTCAGCGTCAAAGTCAATGAGGAGGTTTCTCGGGGTGTCGAGGAGCCTGATTTCGACGCTCAATCAATGGTACAGGTAGAGGTTCCGCCGTGGGCTGAAGGTTATGAATTCTCGGTGACCACTGTCGAAGGTAAGCATGTTTGGTTTGACATACAGGACGGTTATTTCATACACATGCCAGACGATCAAGAGTGGGCTGAAGAAGTCCGCGAAGATAAGCATAGGCGAGTTCGCCACGAGTTGGAGCCTGGAGATGTCATAGAAGCAGTGAAGACTGCAACTCGCATCATTGGAGTCGATTCATCTCGTGAGTCTGGGCATCTTCGACAACACATACTGAATTAACAGACTTATTTCAGCGGGTCTTCTTATATTAGGAAAATCGCATCTCTACATGCTCGACGGTTTAGTCGAAGGCCAGGATGGTGAAGTGATCGAAGCAAAAGACGCGCCAAAGAACTTGTTTTCTGTCCCTGGCACCATGGTCGAACTCGATGGAACCCAACGAGCTCAACGTTGGTACGAGAATACTCTAGACACTAGTGCCCAACTTTCACTGAATGACAAACAGGCCGTATGAACAGGTTGCAGCCTTCAGCACGCGGACATGCCTTTTTCGCGATGTTGCGTTAGTTATGCTTACGTTTCTTCTCTGTTGATCACTTCTGACATTGGTTCCAGCTTGGAAATTTACTTGCGGGATACACGAAGTTTACTTGTCATTTTTGGCTCCAAGCAAGATCGCCAAATCATCCATAATCGACTTTCTTCCATCCACTCTGCACTCGCAGTAAATGATTCACTAACACCCTCAGTGTTACGTACCCCGCTGCTCAGCAAAGTCAGCGCCCGGCTATTCAGTGGCTTCAGGGATGAGATTTCAACAGCTCAGCGCCGATGGCAAGCCCGGGAGATCAGTAACGTGATTGTATTAATTATTTCTACCTTCCACATTCATTTGACTTCGTTCACTAGTTCACCTACCTCAGTATCATCAATCAATCTTCTGGGAGAACCCCAAGTGATGCCACGCAGTATCCGGTCTACCGTGAGGATTTTTTCTCAGCCCGTGGTTGGCTGCTGCTTAATACATCTTTCCGTCCAGCTTGGGTTTTACAGGACTACACTTCCGAGAAACTTGACCTCACCTCTCCTGACATTTTCAGAGAGTATGTGCTTTTCCGTTATACAGAGTAAAACTAACCGGTTACTCCAGCTTACGAAAGCCAATGGGGGCTCTGAACGCGGGACGGGAAGAGGCTGCGAATGCTCGGTATACGAGCCTTCAAGCCATCGATGAAACGCCATTTCACTACGGCACTCACTTCAGCTCTAGCATGATAACCTGCCATTTTTTAATGAGGTTAGAACCGTTTGCCCATATGTTCAAGCGATTACAGGTGTGTCATTATATCCATGTGTGCACAATAACTCCTTAAGATTTGTAGGGCGGTGACTGGGACCTGCCAGATCGTCTATTCAGCGATATTCAACGGGCATACCGATCTGCATCAGAAGACAGTCGTGGAGATGTGCGGGAACTCATACCCGAGTTTTACACATGTCCCGAGTCAGTGAGCTTATCGTCATTTTTACAGCCGCTTACATTTACATTCACTAGGTTTCTAGTAAATTCGTCCGATATAGACTTTGGTGTTCAAAATAGTGGTGAAAAGATTCACAATGTCAAATTACCCCCTTGGGCCCAACATGATCCCCTATTGTTCATTGTGCAGCATCGAAGGGTAGGTTTAAACATAGCATCACTGTAATATGGCTGTTCTTAACCACCTGTTTCGTTGATATAGGCTCTCGAAAGCAATTACGTCAGCGAGCATCTGCCGGAGTGGATTGACTTAATTTGGGGGTGCAAACAGCGGGATCCTAATTCTTTCAATGTCTTCCACCCGTTAAGCTATGAAGGGTCTGTCGGTATGTCCCTGTTTTCGATCCCTCTACACTACTTGATGGTATCTATATCAGACCTAGATTCTATATCCGATGAAGTACAACGTGAGGCCACTGTAGGGATTATACATAACTGTCCGTCGATATCTTATCAAACATCATGTTTCACATAATCATGCAGTCCACAGTTGGTCAAACTCCTCGCAAGATTTTCACCACCCCTCATCCCCCGCGACTACTACATGGCATTAGTACTCTTCCCCTTGGCACCTTGCATGGAATCGAAGAGGACTATCGGCTTTTGAGCCAGTCAGCCAAGCATGTTCGAGGTACATCACTGATTGTGCCGCCTCTTCCCCGGAATTAATTGCAGACTAGATCTGGCGGTACCTGTGTCATCACTTGCCCTCGATATATTGTCTGAAAGGATTCTACCTTGTCGAGAGAATATGTTTTATGTTCCATCCTATCCTCACGAGCATGTAGCTTGGGGTTTCTTGGACCAGAGCTTGCGATTGTATAGCGATCGAAAGGTGTCGCCTTTTCTTGATTCTAATCGCTTTTATATCAGTAACACTATGGTAGATGGTCTGGTGCTATGAAGCATCGTTTTGCTCCTGTGTCGCGTTCCCCGATTCCGAAACGCTTGTGACTGGATCATATGACTCTAAAGTGCGCCTCTGGCGGCTGTCGCACAGGGATCAAATCAATTTGTCGCTTCTATATATTCTTTCGGGACACAGTCAGCGGGTACTATGTGTAGCAGCCTCAAGAGCTTGGAGTCTAGTCGTGAGCGGCAGCAAGGATGGGTATGCCATGTTGTGGGAATTGAACAGGGCACAGTATGTTAGAGCAATCGAACACGGCTCCCCGGTCAATCTCGTGGCAATTAATGAGTCTACGGTCAGCACTTAGGCCACATCGTCTGGCCCACAGTCTTACTCATCGACGCCTGTTCTAGGGTTACATCGCGACGTGTTCTCGCGAAAAACTATGCCTACATACCATCAATGCACACCATATCTCCACCATGGATTTGAGCGGCTTCCCACCTGATCAGCGGATCACATCACTCGCCTTTCATGAACGAGAGTGGTCAAATTTGGGGGTGCTAGCTACAGGCACTGCTGGAGGAACAATCACGCTACGGACGTGGAACACTGATGATACGCCTGAGGGGGAGAAAGCAGTTTGGCGATTCCAGAATTTGCGTACACTCACGTGCCGACTTGGGGACGGAGGATTTCCGTCGACTGTGACTGCATTAAGATTTATCGGGTAAGCATAGGTATGACATTGGACGGTCAAAATAGGTTGCTGAAAGATGGTTCATCAGGGAATGTTTATTCTTTGGTCAAGAAAACGGGAAAGTTTATTCTTGGGATTTGCCTGAGTAAATTCAAATTATCCTTCAATGTACTACGCATATATCATGTTGTTATTCTTATTTTGCATGATGTTATATTGTATACGATGTTCTGTTTGTGTCTCCTCGATGAGTCATACGAGATTTTAAACTTGATTCGCCCCCATGCTTGCTTGCGCCTTACTGCAAGTTGCTGTATAATATGCCGGCGACCGGCGGTCAGTATTACATAACATGGTCATCTGTCAATGCTTTAATTGGTAACTCAGTGCGTTTGACTACGACACCATTGGATATAGTCAGTGAACATACTCTTCACCATCACGGGTTTTTGTTGATTTATATATAGAATGTCGGACGGCTACCCAAATGCCACGCTAGTTGTGCCCCGCCCCTCATCTGGTCAAGACCCTTACAATGCTGTACTGGCCCATTCCACAATACCAAAACCACTCCCAGGCAATCATATTGTTGTCCGTGTTGATAGATTTAGCTTTTCGTCCAACAACATTACCTACCAAGCACTAGGAGAAGAGCCACATTTTCGGTGAGTGAACTCCGTCATGTGATCACTAGAAAACCATATTGAAACGGCTTTTCAGATATTTTGATTTCCACTCTGCGCCAAACACACCAACTGTGCACGGTGTCATTCCAGTCTGGGGATTCGGCACTATTGTTGCATCAAACGTGTCCATGATCCAAGTAAATGAGCGTGTGTTTGGATACCTCGGGATGGCACGCTATCTCTCACTGCCTGTGGATGTATGCGAAAGCAATGAATTTAACTTCTACGTTCCCAGACCACATCTACCTCCAGGTAGGAGCATGAGAGGCGTTATCATTTGATCTTCTAATACCGCCCAGATCGTCGACCATACAATCAATTGACGCGTTGTTCGCGTGACAAGTTATACCATGCCAAGGAGGAGGACCTCTCCATGCTCTATCGTCCACTCTTCTGGACATCGTTCTGGGCGGAGGACTGGCTTTTTACTGCGCCTGAAAAGCCTTACAACGGTGCTACGACCATCCTTATATCCAGTGCAAGCGCGAAAACAGCTTTTTGCCTCGCCTACGTTATAAAGAAGCGCGATAACCCCGGTGTCAAAGTCATCGGACTTACTTCCAAAAAGAATCTCGATTTCACAAGAGGTTTAGGATTATATAGTTCTGTGTTCATGTATAGCGATGTTGAAGGTGGCCTCGGTGAGTTCAACGGTACATGGATCTACGTTGATGTCGCAGGCAACGATGCCATCAACTCCCGTGTGTGGAAGACGCTCGGTTCGCGCGTTGTGCGAAGCGTCAGTCTCGGTGTCACTAATATCAGTCCATCCGTTAAAAGCACCTATGTCATGCCTGCGAGCGGCATCACCAAGTCGCCTACTACAAGGGCTCCCGCTGCAAGCAGTCTCGTCGAATTTTTCTTCATGCCTGAATGGCTTGCGGAGCGTCGTCGTTCCTTTACGGCATCAGACATTTTCAAGATGCAGCAGGCAGCATGGACAGAACTCATGAGAGACTGTAGAGCATGGGTTGTGATTGAGAGGACCTGGGGCGCAGAGGAGGTGCGGCGAGCATATTCAGAGACAGTCAAGGGGCTGGTGGGTCCTGAGAAGGGGATGGTGTGGAGTCTTTGGGATGAATTGGAAGGTTCGCGCTGGGAGCAGGAACTGCTCACAAGCGAGTCAGTATTAGGGAAGCTGTGACATATTTTTCAAGTAAATTTCCTCTGGCTTAAGAGACTGAAAGAATTCTAGGGATATTCTGAGACAGCACTGAGACATATTCCAAAGCATATCCAAAGTAATATCCTGGAAAGCACTCTTGCACTTTGTCATGTACTGGGTCCATTTGGTCAGAGCTTCAGAGGCAGAGTTGGAGTCAGTGTCATGGTGTCAGGGTTCATATTGTTGTAAGATTAAGTAGATGGGTAGCAGACAGTAGAATAAGAGCATAGAATTCCAATATATAATTGGAATCTTAGAGATAAAAGGCAGTGAGTCACAGAAAAGTACAACTCTGATTGACTAGATAATTGCATATTGGTAGTACACATACTTATACATCTGAGAACAGACTTGGCACCTGGAACATACATGAGTTATGAGAGACACATGACCAAAAGATAGAACAAAAAATAGACTGTGTTTGTAAGTGATTTGTGAACAGATATGTACAAATGTAATAGGAATTGGATATGAGGATCAGGTGTTTTACAAGTAAACTGAAGATAAAATTTGGCATATGTATTTATTACTCCTAAATGTATGTAATGATTGGTTAGTTTGTCTGTGCAATGGTAACATGATCATGTCTTGTGAGAGTATAGACATGATCTGGAGATTGGATATGATCCAGAAGTATGGAGCCTAGGTTGAGTGATCAGCAGGTGAGTACATTTCTCAACACATATGACTCAGTTTCTATTTTTAGTACCTTTCTTATCGCCCCTATCAGCACAGCCTGTTAGGGTGTGCTCTCCTATCTCTCCCCGATTGTTCCCCTATCTTGGTTCCGCTATTGTTAATGTGTGTCTTAGTTCATACCATTGCACAGAACTCAATTAAGTGTATTGGTTGGGCAATGTTATACAGTGTGGTAGTTAACTAAGTTCTATCTACTATAAGTGGACTCACATGTGTACTGGGTCCACTGGCTTACATAATAACTATACATATACACTCTATAGGTGCATACATCTACCAAGAGGACAACATTCTTAAGGGAATGCTGCATATATCAATTATACTTATATACTATAATAAGCAAGTGCCTTGGGTACTTACATATGCCCAGCTATCTCAGCTATTCAGTTTATAGACATGAGGCCTCAAGAGCTCAGTCTTAATGGAGAGATACTGTTGTGCTTATATTAACACCCAGATCCCCATACATACAAAATCTATATTTCATTTAAAAATTGTCATATCTCCATTAGTCTGTCTGATTAACACCATTGTTTCCACCCATCTGTCTCCAGTTTCATTGATCATCAGCATCATCATATGAACTTGGACATCCATTCCCATTGGACTCAGACATACTTATGTAAGGCCATCAGTCTAGAGACACATCACCAGAGTAATTATTATTAGAATATGTATTTAAGTTGCATTGCTGGGGACTTCATTCCTTAGTTTGAATATTGAATCATGTCTAGGTCCTAAGTCTGATCTGAAACTAGCTAAAGTCTCGCTTCATCTCTGAAATCTCAGACATCAGTATTAGTGAGGGTGCAGCACATAAGCTGAAGCCAAGTCCATTTCATCAAAACCAAGTCTGTTCTAATTTTCATGATCCACTTTAACTCTGACCCTAAACTCCAACCCTGCATCAGATCAAGTGCATAACATCAAGTGGCATTATCATGTGACTTACATACTTGTTTAGATTGTTCACTACGTTATGAATGGTCCTTTGATTCTGCACCACAGAGTCAAACTTATTTGACACATGATGATGTGTCAATATGTGTAGGAATCTATGCTGCAATCCTTGTGTTGCAGTCTCTAGGGTCCAGTCTTGGATGCTTGTTCAGAAATACATCAAATATATATATACAACCTGTTTCCTCAAATTTTACAATATGCTTATATTAAAACATATTTTGATATTTTGACATGATTCTCAAAAATAATTCTTTTTTTTCATTTACTGGTGGCAACTCTGTCAAGGGAATATTCTACTCCTGCTACACTTAATTTCTTTCACTCATTCTTTCTTATACTATACTGGTTAAATAATTTAATGTACCTTGAATCCTTATCTGGTATTTGTATATCTAAATATTCTATATTGTACCAATAATATTAATATATGCATTACTGTTATATTAATATAAATAATTATGTTTCATCCATAACAAGCATCTTATCTTTTAAAGTTTATCAAAATATAATATATATATTTATATTTATAAAAATTTAGGATATCCAAAATCTTTAAAGATATCCAGATTGTAACTCCCTATTTTTATTATCATTATTAAAATTCTGATGTACATCTCATATACATCAGAATATTACATAATAGCATCATTTCAAACAAGTATCTTGGACTGCCCTATCATAGTGTTCTACATCCCTATAGAACCATTTCTTAGCCTCACCTTCAAGATGAGTGTCTAAGTACAATAGTTGAAACTTTGTACTAGATGGTCCAAGAAGATTATTCATCTTTCAACTATCGTAGCATCTCTGCTACAAAGATCTCAAACTCTTTGAGATCTGTGCCTCCTGAGTATTGTTCAGGGGATGATGTTTTTATGCCAGCTTTAGCAAGTACAGACTTCTCTGGGTCTGTATCTTTATTATCAACTATGGCTACTCATACCATATGAGTGTGAGGGCTATGCTGAATGATGAGGTCACAGCAACAAGATAATTAAAAGATGAGAGCTGATAAGAGATAATGCCAGCTGATACAGCAGATATCCTCAGTCTATACACCTGTCACTGATAAATACATGGGACTCACCTAATACAGCAGATATCCTCAGAGATTAAGCTGAGAAAACCGCCATGCTGCACCAGGTGAGGTCTTTATACTGGATGATACAAGGAATAGATGTATGTACCCAAGATACTTACTTACTATAGTATATAAGTATAATTGATATATGCAGCATTCCCTTAAGAATGTTGTCCTCTTGGTAGATGTATGCACCTATAGGGTGTATATGTATAGTTATTATGTAAGCCAGTGGACCCAGTACACATGTGAGTCCACTTATAATAGATAGAACTTAGTTAACTACCACACTGTACAACACATTGCCCAACCAATACACTTAATTGAGTTCTGTGCAACAGTGTGAACTAAGACACCCTTTTACAGTATAGTCTGTATGGGAACCACCTTTTCCCTATCAAATCCTATTTATGCAGCACCAATCTGCTATACTTTGCTTTTCCATTCCTAAATATCAGCATATATTTGATGCTTGTATCTGAAATAGACTTATTTAAATATTCTCTATTTTTCCATATTTTTTTGGGAATACTCCATGCAGAACTCAGCCCAGAATAGTTTATTTTTGCTGTGCTACAGTTGTGGACCCATAGGCACCCAAGAAAACAGGGTGGATACCCTTCTTTTTCTGATCAGTGTCTAGTTCAGAGATCAGAGCAGGTGATTGATGATCAGATCAAGTGATTGCCTTGGAATATTCTACCCCTTTCTATAACATTCTAGCTGCTTCCTTCTATTATTAGATAGAACATTCCAGAGTCATTATTCAGCTCCTGATCAGTATTAGTGCAGTGATTAGAACCTATGATTGGCTTGGAATATTCTACCCCTTTCTTCCACCTTCCACAACCTTCCAGTAGTTTCCATCTTAATAGATAGAATATTCCAGAACTATTACTCAGCCCCTATAAATACAATATATAAGGAGGCCATTCTGCCTCTGAAATAGTAATATATTCTACCACTTCTACCCATCTTCTGCACACCAGTGTGACTAGAGTGACATGCAGTGTCATCCTCTATCTCAGTAACTGTTGATTACCAGTTCAAGGATCTTTTACAGTTGTATAACTATACTTCATTGCACTCAAAGTAGTGATATTCCTGCTTTGGGCATGAGTGTAGTATCTGTCTCATATGACTACAAATCTACAGTGTAAGATTGCCTGTCAATAGTCCTGCCATTAGTGCTCTTGTTTAAGTAACTAGTGTGTGCAGCCTTTGCAGAGCATTAGGATCTTGAACTCATGTGAAGCAGTTGCTAGACTACTTCACACATTGCTGTTACTGTTATGACTATATTCATTAACACCCAGATCCCCGTCCGATCCACTCAGATCCCCGCACATATAAAATCTATACTCCATTTGGAAACTGCTACATCTCCATTTTCCTGTCCGATTGTCACCGCCGATTCCGCCCATCCATCTCTGGTTCCGATTGATGCATCAGCATCACCATAGGAACCCAGACATCCGTCCCCGTTGGACTCAGACATACTCACGTAAGGCCGTCGGCCTCAGAGACCCATCACCGGAGTAATTATTATTAGATTTCAAATATGTATTCAAGTTGCCTGACTAGGGACTTCATTCCCCAGTTCAAATATCGAATCATGCCTAGCTCCTAAGTCCGATCCTAACTCTCTAAGTCGTACTCCATCTCCAAAATCTCGGACACTGGTATTAGTGAGGGTGCAGCACATAAGCTGAAGCCAAGTCCGTTCTGACCCCCACGACGTACTCCGACCCTGACCCAACCTCCAACCCAACCTCCAACCCAACCTCCAACCCAACCTCCAACCCAACCTCCAACCCAACCTCCAACCCAACCTCTGACCTGACCTCCGATCCAATCTCCGACCCCCAATCGGACCTAGTGCATAACAGTTACCCACTTCAGAATGTCACTGGTTGGACGGTTGGATTCATCCACCTACTTCCTTTAGCCTCTAAGTGCATTCCCCTCATTTCGGAATATCTGGACCCCTAAGCGTCCGTGAACTCTAGACTCTGGAAGTCTTATTCATTTCTTGCTGCTAAGAAATGTATTACTTTTCTGCATATAGTCTGCATTGACCAATACAAAGAATTGTAACCAAAGTACAAACATTAAATCGTTTCTGGAGTTGTGCTGCATCAGGGTTTGATATTCTTCTCAGCTGTTCATTAATGGAATTGTGGTGATTTAGAGTTTGCCCTAACACCATAATTTTGTGGGTTCCAAAACATAGTCAGAGTTATACTGGAGGTCTGGGGACATATAAAAGGAGGGGCAGGTTGAGGTCTTATCCTCAATGATATTGAATCCCTTTGCACATGAGTGTAGTGGAGCTCAAGCAGTTGCTCCTGGTCCAATGGAAAGAAGAGGAGGAAGAATGGAAGTGAAAGGAGGAAAGTTCCCAATGTGATCAGATTGTGGAATGAAACTTAGTCTGACTTATCATACAAGGTCCCATTTCATTGGAGTTATCAGATAAACTCAGATGTAGTCCAACCTCATCAATGTCATTTCACACTGGGCTTGAACCATGACCATGTCAATTTTGACTAGGGTGCTCAACTGTAGTACCACCGGTGTGGGCGCATATGTGACTCATCAGGACGATCCCAACATAGTACGCATGCTCCTGCTGAGCTGTGCACTTTAGAAGACGCAGCCTAGTCCATTAGCCTATGCTGCCTGTCCTGCAGGCTCAGACAACCCATCTCTTGATATTCTGGCTGCTGTAGCACTCTAGGATGTCTTCCCCAAACACCCCCGTCTATAAAAGACTTCCAAACCCTGCAATTCACCTGGTTCCTATTCACAGAATCCCGCAGGATGTTCTTCGTCTCATTTTTCATGCCTTTCTGTCTGCTGAGTGACCAGATGTTGACCAAACCAGGTCTTCCCTTCGTCTTTTGCATGTGTGCAAACAATGGCGTGTGGTGGCCCAGAGTGACACTCTCCTCTGGAGATCAGTGGTGATTGATTCTGACACCGTGAACCTGCCCAGTTACAGCCTTGACAGGAGCAGAAATACACCGATCTATATGACTGTCACAATACCTCCTCCAGACAATGGGAACTTTGGTGCCAGCCCTTCTATGCAGTTACTTCAGGACCACCTCCATCGTCTCAAGTCTCTTGTCATTGAGATGGATCCTGAGGGGTTGCTACACACCCTCAGCCTTTTGCCAGCTTTGACAAGCTGTGTTACCCAGCTACTGTCTCAGCTCCATATCCACTCACAAGACAGTGTCGATGGCAACGATTTGGTTGATCAGATAACGAGTCTACCCTTGTTTGCGAATCCATCCCCTCAGGTGTTTGATATTGCCTTTTCGTTCCTGGCACCCGCGGTGTCTTCTCCCATATGGGATGGCATACGTCAGCTCAAACTCAGTAGTTTGATGAAACCACCGGACGATTATTTCAACATTATTATGCGCTCGCCGTTGCTAGAATACCTGGTCATCACTGGTCGCGTGGAAACCGAAGATTTGGATTTATTATCTACACCTAACATCACGGCGACTAAACTCAAAGTTCTAAGACTCACAGATTGGTTTGACAGCACCGTTGAATTATTCCTTGACAAGGTCTCAATGCCCAACCTGGAGGAAGCCCAATTTGATATCCATCCTTCTAGTGAGATGTCTTTCTTCGACCTATTCTCCAAGCCATATATTGGTTTCGAGCTCTTCAGCCATATACGGAGTCTTAAAGTATTTCCGATGACGGAGGATCCAGATGAAGACGACGTAGATATAGCGTATGTGTTGGAAGGATGGGGATACGGCGCACCCTTGGAGGGCAAGTATCTCTTTGAAAGCACTTTACGTTTTTATCATCCCGACATTCTTTCTGGTGTCCTATTGCTTTTCCCTGGCTTACTATCTTTTACCATCGTGCGTCCCGGTGGCGGTCTGAGCTGGGACCTGGGAAGGTCACCAACCACCCGAACATTATGTATCGAAGGAAGGGGCACGGATGCGCTACCTGCAGACCTAAATGAGCTGATTGAGCGACAATGTCTACCACGTTTAGATCGCGTCGAACTCTTTGAGTTCGCATGCTCACAACGTGTCCGATGCCGACTTTGTCTGCTCATCGTTGCGCTTGTAAGGGATTCGGATGCATCGTCTGTATCACTGGTACGGCCACAGGGTCTCGACCCGGAAGATCTGCTGCCATTGGAGCGTTCGGGGATCAGTGTTGAATGGTACGATGATTAGAGAAGGTGGGTAGTCTTATAGAATCTCTGCCGTTATACGGTTGCTCACGCACACGGGATCTGGAAAGTCGTCTGATATGCTTTGATCGCGAGATAAAATGCCATGGTCTAAGCAGGATATCCTTACTGTACTGTCGATCTTTCTTGAGCATGGAGTGGATTACACGGTAGTCTGAGTGGGCCGAACCAAGCGAGGTCCGAGTGACAGGACTAGAAAAAAAATCAAGTATTGGGGCTTCCATCACAGACCAGGCAATCATCGTCGAGCTAGGGAAATCACAGATATGACCGCCAACACTCAGGGCCTTTTGGCTATCGATTTTGTTGCCATTACTCCCCATTCACCCATCATCGGCGACACTGCCTTTGACTTGATTACGGACCGCTTCTGCAGATATCAACGAAGCTAGACAGATGTGGTGACTATACGAGATTCAATTACACCTCATCGAAAATAGAAACAACCGGAGGGAAGCGAAGGTGAATAATTGGAATCGAGACGGTGAATTGTGCGCTCTGTTCAGCCCCTCTCCCAACAACGTTTAAATGTACAATATCGGATGTTAGAAGAAGAGAAAGTCGAGTGGTCGGGTCGGGTTGCCATCAACTCAGTGCTATGGACTAGACGGGGATCACGTAGACTGCGACCGATGGCATAACTGCCCGAAGGTCTTCGATGAGCGTCGAAGAAACACTAGCTTTGTCGCCTCCCATGCCTTCTAGTTGGAGACAACGCAGATGAGGAAATTCCTCTTCCATAAATGCAGGGAGGACCTCTCTAGGCACCGATTCTGTTGCAATTTCGAGGAAGTTAATGCCATGGCCGACGAGGGACAATACGATTCCAAATCCTTCCTTTACACCCAAAGTAACGTCCTCTAGAGACCTACGTAACGAAATGAGAGCTTGCTTGCATGCGAATGTAAGTTGTGGAAGCTCCTCTGAAAGAGAACTGTACATGAACGTAGGGAAGTCCAAATAGATGTGGAGGCTAGTAAGGTGCCGCATTGACGTGTGGGGGATCCATTCAAGGATGGGGATGGCGATTTGAAAGTTTGAGCGGAGCACCAGCTCCTGAAGGTGATGAGGATGTATTGCAGACATCGCAAAATCCAGGGAGGCGGCCCAATGTTCCAGGGTCATACTCGTGCACACGGGTAAAATTCCAGACATGTCAGAGTAGTCCGACAAGCAAGGGAGTGGGTACGTGCTTGAAAAATGGGCCTTCTGGATATTTTTCATTGACAATACGAACCGGAAAAATGAGGGTACATGGTCCCTGTTTCCGCTGAAAGTCCATCTGAGGGTCCGGACGAATGAGGCCAAATGGGGATGCGTTTCCAGGGTTCCAAGGATGCCACATTGAGAAGACTGCAAGTCCTTACAGTGATAGGAAGACTTGCGTGTCCTAGGTTGCTGCAGGTCGATATCAGAGTACAAAATCGGGATAGCGACCTCGCTGCAGTGTCGTGATACCAGGGCAAATGAACATATATCCTTCTTTCTGAGGAAGTGCATAATAAGATATATTTGAATGTCTTTAACCAATGTTTCGAAGGAAGGTCCAGAGTTTGAGTGGTTTATCAGCTCGTGCAGCGCGCAGGAGAGTGCCATGATGAATAGAAAATACAAATTTCGTGGCTTCTATGGAAGTATCAGGAAAGTCCCGCTAGATGAGATCAACACATCTGAGTGTTCAACTCACCACGTCGACTGTCAATGAGTGCTGTTTGAAAGCTGCTAATTAGCTGCTAGTCGCGCACGTAAGAACTTCGAGACAACAAGGGTTTGGTATACAATGTGGTTTGTGCTCAGAAAAATTTCACAGAAGCGTACATACGTTCTTAACTTGCCCGAGAAATACATCGACCTGCATACTTACCATCCATGTCTAAGGGAACGGCTTACTTAAGCGAACTATGACTATGAAAAAAATGTCCGAACGTGAGAATCAAGGTATAAATATATCAGACAACTTGCCCGTGATCGTCCACTTGAGAAATGGCCCCCGGTACCCCTTGGACGGGCCATACTGTACGTCCTCTTGAATTATTTTTGGAGCGCCAAGGTTTCATTGTCCTCAAGTCGCCCCTGACATCCCTGCTAGTAGTGCGCTTTACTAAATATGATGGTCATCGTCTCGTTATCTTACAGAGGCCTAGGTCACATTGGGTAGTAAGTCACGATAAAGACAAGAACACAAGAGGAAGGTAAACGATGGTATCCGACCCTAATTCGCTCCATAGCCTATAGAGATCCCTTATTAGCACAATCTTTGAGCCATATTTGATACAGATCACCCGATAAACCCAACATATGGGTGAAACACGAAATGCACTCCCGATCGTTGCAATTCAATTTCCCTTAAACCCATTGTATTCCGCAATACCATCCGCATGTATACTATCCACAACCCCCCCAGTCTTTGCCGCATGGTCCCTGAGCCGCTGGAGCTCCAATGGTAAACGGGAGTCTTTCTTCGCGTTATTTGCAGGTATGAAGCGCGCCCGCTGTCCAGTGATCGTCCAGTCTGGGAGGGACGGGACGCCGAGCTCGCGTAGGGTTTTCTGCTCGACGAGACTCTTTGCATGGGGTTGGGAAATAATCAGGGGGCGAAGAGAAGGGGAAGGCGAATAGACACACATAGTCCTGGGGATTCTCGCGATTATAGTTGAATGGCTCCTTCAAGACTATCTTGGGGCTTGTAATAAATCTGGAAAAGAGGATTGAATCATGAGGGTCTGCAGGAGTGATAATAATCACCTTGGTATGCGCAGGTGATTCTTCGATGCTGAGTGCGGCTGCGAAATGAAAATGAAAGGTTTCGGTAAATCTGCAGAATCACGATGATGGACTGGAGAACTATCCTAAAAGGCGATCAAGAGTTGACGTACCATGAATCCGTGACAAATGAAGATGTCACCTGCTTCACCGGTCACCTACCCCACGTCATACTGAGTAATGTCAACAATGCTTGCAAAGGTTAAGCAGGCATACCTCAACGAACTTGTTGCAGTGTTGAATAGCATCGAGGGCGCTTCTCCCGTCCGGGTCTACCAGTTTCTGGCTCGCGCCTTGTGGTCGGTCATGTAACCTTGATATTGTCCCCAGTGGGCAGTTCAGCGGGGCCAGCACAGAAGTAATTGATATACATTACCATTTCGTAATGTGAGTGAGGCCATCTTCGCAGAGAAAAGTCCCTCCTGCACGTGGGAAAATGTCGTTGAAGAGGAGAACGCACAGAAGGGACTGCTCGGAGGAGTCGAGAAAGTGGGTAAACCAATTACCATCGCTACGTAGATCAGCTACACGTGAGTTGCGAAGACTTAATAGACGTCTCCATGCATGGAATACGTACATGTGCCAGTTCCCAAGATCCTTCGGTGCTATTGTTCTCTAAAGTCGAAAAGAATCAGTTAGCTGCACCCATGGCGTTGAATTCTCCACGACAGAGAAGGCGCTCACGTCTCTCCACTCCCCCGTTCCAAAGTTGGCAATGAGGCTGTCCCCAACCTTGTCAAAAATGGTCGAGTCAATGCGGTCTTCACCGCCCACCATCTCACCTACGGCACACACTCGCTGTCACCCTTGCGTACAAAGGCCAACTAAGGACATGCTCACAAATGGCACCCCACGCCTTTGGTGCAAAGTCTCGCCACGGCATTTCCTTCTGCCTTGGCATACGGAACTTCTCCTCTTCCCATGTGCTGGGATCGTCCTTATCATACCCAAGCCGAATCCATACGTCGACGGTGAAGCGTGCAATGTTCTCTGAAGGGATAGCCTTGGGCATACGTACCCACCCGTGCTCAAGAAAATGCATGCGTTGTTCGGGAGATAGGTAGGTCTTGTCCAGCGTGGCCACTGGCATGATGGAGAGAAGCAGGATGTGGTGCCGGTAGAAGAACGCCTCTGCCTATCTATTTGCACCCACAGAAGGAGAAAACAATCAGGATCAGATAATCGCAAACAGGTTAGATCCACATGGGCACTGTCTCGTGACGAGTACTAGTCTCATAGAAGGCTTACGTCACGAGTTCCAGTGACGACGCGTCTTCCTCTTCCCGGCGCAAAGACGAAGCACGCTCCGATTTGAATTTTATGGGTTTAGTCCGTGTTGCTCAGGCGCTACCGGATATGCGCGTTCAGCTACAAACACCACAGTGGTTGTACCTCTGTCCCATCCGAGTTTCTTCCGACCGTGACAGTCCGGACTCAGACAAAGGCTCCTCAGGTACTTTAGCTTTCAAACCTCAATATAGACCAGAAAGCCAGCTGTCCAAATCTGGATGCAGGACAGAACTCTTGGACTCAACCATATAGGCTATCATATTGATTACGCTTGTCGTGAGCCTCGTGAGCAGTGTGTTTAGCACACATCTGAAGGTATGTGTTCAGAGAAGTCCTGTGAACAGCGTCAGATGCTTTGAGAAGAGTGATAGATAATGTCAGTCTGTCGGGCGTAGTCAGGGTCGCTGAATCTATTGCCCATCTGTTGAGATTTCCCAGCGTCAAATCTTCATTGGTAAGTGACCAGTGCATGCTGGTGTACCGATAACGCAGCGCTTGGAAGAGACTTGGAGAAACCATTGTCTCCACGGTGAACGCATATACTACCTTGGATGCTCCTGCTTCTCTTCAGCAATGGCTTCCGCCTTTACGCTTCACCCCATCTCGTACTTGCCCGCCGTCAGTCATGTTGGAACGTCGGCGCTGTCAAGCTTGAAACTGAGATACCCATGGCCGTGGCTTTGCTGAGATTGTAAGAGTCTGAATTGCAGATTGGCAGGTCCAAATCCTTTTCCCCACTTCTTCACAGGATGACTCTACCCATGTAGAATCACACTGATAATTCCGACACAGTATCAGTAGCAGCGTATTGACAAAAGGTTACAGTGTATTGACAAAAGGTTACAGTGTATTGACAAAAGGTTACAGTGTATTGACAAAAGGTTACAGTGTATTGACAAAAGGTTACAGTGTATTAGCAAGTCCTCTCGAACTGTTTAATTCACGCAATCGAGACACTTCTCTAAGACAGCACAGATGGCTTCAACCCAATGCCGGCCCGGGAAATATTAATGTGCGGTTTGGAGGAAACAAAGCCTGATCAGTTGTGCACACTTTGCCACCCCGAGGCAGCTGTAGTACTGACTGGTTGAAGAGCTATGTGATGTTACAAGTACAATTCACGTACCGTTCCATGCAAGAGGTAGGCCCCAACAGTCTTCTGGGTACAATCGGAATTCTCAACAAGGGATGTATGCTATATGGACATTCAGAAGTTCAGAAACATCATTACATGATAGCAATAGGTGGCTCACACCGATGCCATCTTGCTCAAGAAGACGAGCGCTGCTGCCCAGTATGGCTGCAATCTTCTGGGCGTTTGCAAGAGGCGTCGTAGGATCCAGCTGTGCGGGATGTGATTGAAAATTAGATACGTCATCAACTGGAAGCATTACCTTATTTCCCAGCACAATAATCGGATTGGCAAGTTTGTGATCAAAGGGGCCGACAAATCTCTCCACAGCGCGCACTGGAAACCGGTGGCAGAAAAGCTGACGCTACAAAGACGACCCTCATTGTGAGCAAGGTAGTTTCCCTTTCGAATGTAAATGACGTACAATAGCAGTGCTGACCTCGCCAACTTCCTCACGACATGAGACAGATCAACTCTGTGGATGAATGCAGTATAAGAGAAACGTACAGGTCGGCGACTCTTCATGAGTCAGACGAACAATCTCCTCAAACACTTGCTGTGTCGTGACATTCTCCTGATCGATGCTATCCACACACGAAATGACGACATCGCTAGATAGATACGGGCATCAGCTATGCCCCCATAGTCATAAACGGAACAAACGCGGGAGTGGCGGGAGCCTGTTCCACAGGTGCTAACATGTTCATGTTCTGGCGGCCTTTCAATTCACGACTACGTGTACCCTGCGTTTGTGGAGCTGGAGCCCTTGACGGAGTATTGTTGACACTTTTTGAGAACATTTCTTTCCATGCAAGTAGCTGTGGAACAAGGATCGCGTCCCAAGTGGTAGGGGTATGAAGCATAGTATACAGGAAATCTGAATTGATTTCAGCGTCTGTGAAGTTCTGAATGTGCATGGTTTGCTTCGCATACCTCGTATCTCAAAGGAAGCGGTGGAGGTATTGCCTGCTTTGTGTGCGTCGTACGCCGCCTAACAGCGTGATGAGATGACACAATACATGAGGGCAGTCAAAGGAACAACTCACATCAATCAGCTGCATTATTTCTTGAGAAAGAGAGGTGGCGGTAGAGCCCTCCTGAGCAATCGAACAGTTTTGTGGCCCTGCATCAAGACATTCATTTATAAACCCAGCAAGGGCAGACTCTGCCGATGCGAGAGTGCCTAGAAAGCACCAATGTATCACTGTGATGCGTAAACAACTCCACGAAGATGCTTACTGCCGAATATCTAGGGTGAGGGATATCAATCGCCAGGAACGGCAATTAGAAACACACACCGTGTACGCACCTTGAAAGACGGCTCTGTTGCCCATCTGAAAAATGACCGGAATGGTAAGGTTGAAGGTCACACACTAGGATTGTGTACGTGCAATATGCTGTCAACCACGCCATCGAGAACCACCCTCCCAACTCTCTAAGTTAGGGTAAGTTTGAACAAGAAGGTAGGACGACGTTGATGTCACTTTCCTCTGGGAACACTGATCATTCAAAATTATTGTAAGACTTGCAGGATTGTCATTGAAATAAACTTACTGTTAACGAAGTAATTGCCAATCACAGTACCATAGCTGAAACGGAAATGTTGATTGGCATGTTCACGGGAATGGGTGGCGTGATTGCACACCTAAGGCCCCAATAATTTACTTTTTTTTCTGGCCCTTCAATACAATCCGAGAGAGATACCAAATCGTTCGCAACAGCTGTCTGAGCACCGCTGGTGAGCGCCCATTATCTTGAGGAGACTCGATAGTCAGACTCACTGTTCCCATATACTTGAGAAAGGCCCCATCTGAGTCTACACATATCTTTCCTGCCTCAACGAGGGTATCGTCCGTTGAATTTACCATAGAGTAAAATGAGTCTAGGTCGAACTGGTTTGTAAAGTTGCCGCGGGCCTCGATCCCCATTCCTGGGACTGTGTTTGCGAAGAATTGATCTAATGCACTAGTTGTGTTAAACCCGCAGGTGATTCGTGGTCTGTTGTATTGCTGTGAAATTGCCCTCTATATATTTAGAGAATTGAGGAGACTCACTGGGATTGATTGACGCCTCGAGGATCCCAGCCTCACAGGCGAAATTTTATGAACATGGAAGGACGCATGATACTCGTGAATACGCACTAACGATATCGTATTGATGGTTTGAGATATTGCTGAGAACTCTGCCACCTCTGTTGATAAGGAAGGCAACACCACTTTGTCCTGGACCACCTGAATAGTCATGTGAAATTGCTTTAGTTTTGAGAAGCGCCATTCTTGCGTACCAGGGTTCGCAAAGAGGGTGCCAAGCCTAGGTTTGTTTGTAGCTTTGAATCTGACGACCGCCAGTGTTGCGTTCCCAGCGGTGAGGTCTGCATAGCTCAGCGGAACCTAAGAAACAATGTGTGTGAGTAGATGGGCATGAATACGAGGTTAGCGGCGTATTACCTGTAAACTTCCACAATCAAACTGCGATGCCCCTGGGCATGGAGACCAAATTATCCGGGAACAACTTGACGACTGCAGGTGCATTTGGGTAGAAGGCAAGTATTTGATATGAGAATCATCACGTACAGTTCGGCTTCTGGTAGAATAAACCCCAGAGATCGACAAGAGCAGAACAACTGTGATGTAGCTTTGGATGGGGGAGAGCATGGTGAGACTTCAAATCTTCAAATTATGGGCAACATTAGTTGGTATGGATAAGGCTTTATAGATCTAATAGGGCACAGCTGCATAAGGTTATAAACTCCGGGGTCTCATGGGTGTCATGCTGTGTGGGAGAGGAAGAATGTACCGGTTTATCGTCGATCATCGGAAACTCCTCCATCCAGTCTCTACGCAGTTGAGAGTCGCCAACCTGTGCTTCAGCAATTACAAAGAGGCAGTGTACTGCGACAATAAGTATTGGTGTTCGCGACGACCCACATGGGTTTTTCCTAGACTCCACTGGCATTTGTTCCTCTCCTGATATAGCCCCAGTACTGTCTACTGTGTGTCATGAGCTTGGAAGCTAAAAATAAATCCTGGTGCATCGCATAAATGAGGAATGGTTCAATCGTGCAGTCACAAAATCGGATGGGTTCTGTCCATGCATACAATGGAACTTCTGAGCTCACTCCTGTGCTGAAGCATGTTTTCAGATTATTGGTCAAATTCGGTTCAGTGCAAACTACCCACTTAGTTTGTCTTTCCGACAGAACTCTCCGTTCAAACTGACTCTGAATCCCGTTTCGAGTTTCTCAGGTGCTGTGGTGTCATGACCCTTTCGACAAGCACGACAACCTACTGTCGACCCACGTCCTTTCCATGCCAAATCATTTAATTTCAACCCAGCTACACTCCCGCTACGACTTCAGGTTAGAAATGCACTGCCTTGCTCCGCCTCTGACACAATGATGTACTATGGAAACTTCTGATGAACGTCCAAATTGACATCTCTATGGCTCACATTGGACAGCCACTCTCTTCGCTACGCGTGGGCCGACTCCTCCAAGAACCAGACTGATGTCTACAATGAGAGTGGAGGATATGGACGCGAAGAGGGACTAGATATATAAACTTCAGTTGTGCGGGGAGCAATCAACTGTAGATTCAGTAGCTACCTAGATATATAACTACAGAGCTCACGGTTAATGTAGTTAGACATGTGAGAATGAAATGGAATGTACACTTCAGTTGTGCGGGGAGCAATCAACTGAAGTGTCCAATAGAACGATATTGAACTTATATACTACCAAGTCAGGTGGGCAAAATAAAATGAGTATCGCCGCACTCGACCGCTATGCGTATGTATTTGCGCCTGTTGAACTTTGTGGTACCTCAACTATGCTTCCGTGTTCGTCGGCCTCGATACTCCAACAGAGAGGTGGTAGATATTGGATCCAGTTTTCCAGCGCTACACCGGCTAGGAACACCCACCTATATATGGGTCTGTGGCAAAGGAGGTGTAGTGCTTAGATAATCTCCTGCAGACATGCATGTTGTTTGTCGAACTGGATAGCATCAATGCGAGAAAGCAAGAAATCAGCGCCTAATTAACGCATTGGTTGCCGTGCGTGGGCCAGCTAGATCAGGATTTCATCTTAGCCATCCGTTACCGTATAGGAACTACAGGTTGTTTGCACGGCTACTCTCAGCCAGCGCATTGATACAAGACAATTGGCCGCTTGATTACAACATTATGTGATCAGACTCCACGAAAGCTCTACAATACTAAAACATGAGAAAGTGGCGATTAGCCGGCAGTCTTGCTAAATTCCAATTTCTGTTTCTGCTACTTCGAAGAAAACTCGCAACAATAACCACGTCCGGGATACAACCGACATTACACTGGAAACAATTGTCTCCGAATCTGTTTCCAAAGGCATTTTGAAATATACTACAGCATTAATACGAGACACGCCGGGTGTCTGGGATGCTGATTGCCAGCTTCGGTGGACGCTGCACAGTTGAAACCTGTATTGGTGTGACGTAGGAGGGAAAGCCGTTGCTGGCGACCGAAGCAAAAGAATGTGTTTGGCCCGGAAGTAGACTCAGAGGTGATGACTTTGGGAAAGGTTCCGTATTCACACCACCGCGATAGAGTGTTTTACTGACGTTGGTATGGAGACCGGGAGGAAGGGATCCAAGGTCACATCCTCCTGATGACAGGGAAGTTGCGCTGTCCCGTGTGTGTTGATGGCCAGGCGTGTAATCAGTGTCTTCATGAGAAGTAACCTGAGAGCGAAGCGTGTCTGGCATAATGGACAAACGT
Organism: Cantharellus purpuraceus; assembly: GCA_025174535.1. Taxonomy (NCBI): domain Eukaryota; kingdom Fungi; phylum Basidiomycota; class Agaricomycetes; order Cantharellales; family Hydnaceae; genus Cantharellus; species Cantharellus purpuraceus. Next base: position 56,021 of record JALBUN010000040.1, read on the forward strand.
CCGATTATCAGTAAAGGCTCGCCATTGTACAATGTCGACAAATATATACCTTGGGAATTGGACACACGAAACGTCGTCTGTGAGACACGTGAACTGAGCGATGCCGGCGGTGGAGAATGGATAGGCGTCGGCGGAAGCTCTGCCGCATCGCCATTTTTGTGCTGATACCGCAAGCTTACTTTCTTCACGACCGCTTTCCCTTCTATATCCCACGGCAACGTCTCCCCCCGATCATCCGCTTCTCCCTCCTCACCCTTAGCCACCTTGCGTACGCTTACGAATGACCCTCGCTCAATATACACGGGCGTAAAATTGCATTCCTCCAGCACTTCCTGGACCTGCAAAAAATGTGCCAAGCCACGCCCGAAAAAGTAGCGGCACACTAGAGCCATGAGGAACGTCATTATGACGAGAATGTACGCCACGACGGTAATTGTGCCAAAGAAGGACCATGTGCTGAATGTGACGCGGTAGACAGGGGAAATAAATATCCCTGTCTGCGTGACTATTAGGAGGACTGAGGTGACAAGGAAGATGGTCATTGTGCGGCGTTGTTCGCGGCGGACTGCGGTCCAACCCTGAACCATACTGAAGTGAACAAACGGCTGGTATGGCACAGAAATCGCATAGACAAACCATGTAAAGCCATGGAAGGATAACCTGCGCATCATCATAAGTTTGTCGTCATTTTGGAAGGAAACTAGTATGTTGGCACGTACAATAACAGTGACAATGAACCTGCCCAAGAATACTACCTGATGACTTTCAGGTAAGGACGCGATTGGACCATGAAAGAGCTGTTCGATCCACAGAACGAGGCTGGCGATGAGAAAGAACGTGGTGAGTTGGAGGCTAACGAAAAGAACAAGCACTAGCTAAATTGACTGTTAGTGATGGTACAGAATTCGAAGGCAGCGTGATGAGGCGTACTAGATAGAGGTGATGTATTCTCCGGGATCCGCCGACTCGAGTAAAGGATTGAGCACCAAATTGCTTATGATGGGAATGAGAACGGGAAAATCACCGTGAGGGGAATATAACACACCTTGCACAGCTTTCTTGACAAAATACTAGATGCGACGAGAGAAGCTACATTGAGAACCAAGATAGGAATCTGACAAGTGCCAGCATGAAGCCATTTTGGTTTGAAAGATATCCGTTGACATACCTGGTTGTTTTGCGTATCCCTCCAGTACGTTGGCATGAAGTCAACATTATGGCACGCAAGATCCACGACTAGGTCCCGGTAATGCTCTTCCACGTACTGAGTGTGCGCTATCTGGAAGGCTGCCCACACCGTGGAGAGAATGTGTGTCACGAGAGCAGCCACTCTGATCCTCGTAGTCAGTTCAATCATAATATTGGCATGAGGATTGTACTGACACATGGGGAATTGACTCAGTTAAAATGGCGACGATGGAGATGCCGAAGAGCCATATTTGGAATACTACTGTTGCTATGGCTTCGCGCTTGGCTTGAGAGACACTACTTATAGGTAAATCATATGTCCACGAAGTTGACAGGCACGCGTACATCTGAGCTGGCCATGCAAGTACTTGACTGCACGTGTCATCGACTTCAACAACACCAGGAGACCCATTGGGGAGTCTTGATCTGTCGACGACAGATTGACGAGTCCCCAGCTGAATGGGTTGCCTGAGCCAGTTGACCAATACATAGTAAGAATAATATACTGACATTGAGAATCACAGACATAGTATTGCGAATATCTTCGCCTGGGAGTGTTCTTTTTCCAAGGTTTTCTATACTTTCCTGCATGCTCATAGAAGTATTCGTAGGGGAGATATTCAGCCCTGGAAACCGTTTACAAGGGTGCGGATCCGATGACTGTCCAGGGATTGCATTACAGAGCACAATGAAATCATGCGAGTCTAGGATGGCAAATTTCGCTGTCATGTTCCCGACATCGATGACATTGCGTAGAGCCATGGATTGAGTGCCATCGATGGCATGCCCTCTGACCTGCAGCACAATCTGAACTATGCAATGCACAAGGGTGAGAGCAAAGTAGGCCGTGACAAGGTGCGATAGCGCGAAACGATTGTACTGATGAGTGCAGTCAGAGAAGAGCTAAGAATGAGTAACAAGGAGGCTCACGACAAGCCCTAGTTTAGCAGGAAGAACCTCACGATGCCAGACATACTTGAACTGCATGCTTGCAAGGAGTATTAGAGGTCAAAAGAACAGGCGAGTAAGGAAGGCTGCGAGAAGACCCAGCTCTCGAGAAGGGTAGAGAGAGAACGAACTGCGAAGGACGAGACGAAGGGAAGAAAGAGTGGCTGTAGATATAAGGGGAATGCATGTCAATATGCTTGCGGAGTTGACAATTGAGAACTCTGGGAATGTGGGCGCTGGCAACCAAGGCGAGAATATGTTGGGATACACAAGCTCAAACGTTGTATAAATCACGTGATATGGTCGCTCTGGTCTCCGATTGGTTTGCACCAGTTTGAAATGGATTTACAATGAAGGTGTGTTTATTGACGATTGATTGGCCATCATATCTTCAACACAATTCCCCCCGCCTCCAATTTTAGCTTCTGTCAAAATAATGATATTACTCTTCTGCGTCTACCTTTTTTTTTCTAGAATTTCTCTTAATTTAACAGCATTGGCAACACCCCTCGGTCGTGATCGTGAGTCAGATTTAATATCACTAAGTGAGCATGCATCATCCAGAAGACAGCTTCACGTGCAACATTCTTATATGAAATCGTCGGACTCGCGGGTCACTGAAGACCGAAGGAACATCTCGGAGCATTATCTACATGTATCTACATATTGCCACACGTACGCTTGATATGTTGCTATTCATATCACTGTCCACGTCACTGCTATTCCACACAGAGTCCCGTCCGAAATCATGCATAGGCTCGACGGCAACAATAACGCGTCCTCCGTTGTGGCCCACTTGCCAAACATCAATCTTTGCTTGATAACGCATCCAACCTTTTCAGCACACCCAAACGTAATTTCATATAACTCTTTATGGTTATCCGAAAGTTCATTTGTGGAAGACCCGTTCCTTGATACAACCTCTGTCATGTCCGCCGGGAGGCGCACCTATCCCATCGAACTTGCCTCTGATGGATAAACGGACCATCTAAGACAGATCCGCGCTATAGATCAATCTCCATGATATCACTGCCGTCGTTGTGGACAACACCTACCCCTCTAGTTGTGCAACTACCTCTTGACACGGCCGGAAGAAGCCGGTCCCTCTACTGTGCATGGGGGGGGGGGTAATGGAGACCAGCCTGTTCCACTTCCTAACCGATAAGGCAGGAAGATAAGAGCAACTCCCGGTTTTTGCTCCTGAATTTTGCTCCTGGATTCTGCACTTTTCGAAGCTTGGGTATCTCGTGACAAGTAACATTTTTAGAGTGCCAGTGGAGATTCGCAACGATGATCGACCCCTAATACGATGTCCGTTTTTTTTTTTTTTGTTTGTTCAGGTGCAGCATCGGGAGATAGTATCTGGGCTTCATGAAAAGCAACATGATTGTTGTGCAGAAGCATCTGGGACACTTTCTGGCTTTACGACCGTCTCAACACGTGATGTATGAAATGTTGGGCCAGTGCCATGGCGCTCTGGATGCCATCCATCCGTGATATCATCGAAGCTCTGAAACACGTATGTGTGCAACAAAACTGCCATATATAAGGGATGGTTGTCCCGCAACACTGGTGTCCAGCCATCCGAAGCGTGGACAGCCAAAACGTGGACTTACTAGGACTTCCATTTGTTCGGGTATTGAAAGGCTGCGTTAGTTTCAGAGTAGGGCGCATCACTGATAGCCAGTAAGCTTCTCCGTGTCAAAAATTCTTCGATACAGAATGAGACGGCCTCAACCACCCGACTGTGTGTTGGTCCCCGGTGTCATGGTCATGCATTGCCATCACTGTGACAACCAACCGTAAGGATCTCCCGGCACTGGCGGGATCTTCAAGCGTGTGTTCCCCACACCTACCACAGCCATGGCACCTGTCACTCGCAAAGCACATTCATACATACCTACCCCTAGAAGCCATGCCAAACTCTCAAAGGACAGTGGTACATCCTACCAGTATCGATCCATACCCGTCCCTAAGCCCTATACTATTACCAACTCTGAGAGGTAAAGAACGCTGGATCCTACAACATAATAACACTCTCGCCTCGTGCGTGATGAATAACGAATCGCAGTGTCATTCCAATGGCCTTCCAATGTGGCTTTGTTTTGGAAGACATCATCGTGATGAATGCGGATGGAAGCTTTGCTTTGATATGGTTAATACTTCTTCCAACGACAGCTTGGTTATATAAAGTTTTAATGACGCTCTATGTTGCCATCTATCACCAGAGGACGGCTCCGCACGTTGCGATCATCTGTGAAGAAGCCTTGCAGTTGCGACCTTGCGCGGAACTGTTCATAACTGAAGAACCTGATTTCAACAGGACTGGATGCCTTTCAGCCGGATCATCCACCCACATACGTCCTTCCACGAGTTCATTGGAGTTGACGACTATGAGGTGCTACGAATAATTGCAGAGACTGGAGACCCACAGATCCAGATACGGAGGTATGTATCTTCCACTGGTCTCACCATTCATTCCTCCGTGTCATACATGTTTCCATGACCGTGCGCGCAATGCTGACCTCCTGTTTACACTGTGAATAATCAGTAATGCCGCTGGCAAATCCAGTACTTCTAGTCTTTGGCTTGCGTATGCACCCACAATGGGAGCCTCAGAGTCCCAGGTGTTTTGCGGCTTAATCCCTTGAATGGCACAGTAAACATTGCATGCGTGCATTCAGAATATTGAGTCTGTCAAACTCACAATCAACGCCTTGCGGATGATTTGTCCTTCATCTCTTGGCTGCTCAAACATGATGGCTTCGCTCAGTCTTCAACTTGGATCAAAGGTGGCGGGACCATTCCCTTCAGTCACGGTCGCTAGCTTTGGCAGGTCATGAGGTTTCCGTCTGAAAATACCATAGGCAAGATCGAGAAGCTCTCCTATCTACACCCTCAAAACAAGCAAGCAAGAGCTCTTACAAGTTGTCACTGGAGAATAAAATGGCACGACCTGGGTGGGTTTAGGGACGTGCTAGATTTGTGACAGCAATATCTGCTGTGAAATGTCGTGTTCACTTCTACGTGTGCCAACACGATTTCCAGTCCGTCATGCTATGCTCTGGCGGCAGTGTATCCAGTGCGCTGCGATCAATTTCTCCGTCACTGTTTTCAATCCTAGAGTGTCTGTCCTGTCCATGTCTTGTCAGCGCTTGTTTATTGTATCGACGCTGGGATTGCATGGTATCTGAATGCCCGACACCACCTATGCCACACACTGACAGGCAATGCTTCCTTCCATCTTACTGTATCAATCCAAACATGACCCTTTTATAAATCCCAAGTGTAGCATTCTTGTGTAGACTGGACAATAAAACTAATATCTGACAAGGCGGCCACAAACGCCGCCTTGCGACACATTATGAAGCCATATTGCAAAGTCATATACAAGTATAGCAGTCGTACCGTAGCGTCCCGTAGCCCATCATGCAAGAGTAGAAAGAAGATGAGGCACAAAAGGAAAGAAAAAAAGAACAGAAAGCAGGAGAGAGCAACCGGGCCGTATTGGCGTAAATACAGAATGAGATGAACAAGCAATAGATCATGGACGGATTAATAGTAAAATTGTATGTTGTGCATGTGAGGAGCATGATGCAAATATCCATGTGAAAGAAAAGGGCATGAAAAGATTAAAAACATGAAGCATGCTCACGCTTTCCCGACCATAAGCTCCTCCAGCCGCTCCTCTAGCCCCTTTCCGAATCCTTCACGCTCCCATTCGCCGCCTATATCATCCTTCAAACGTTTCCCTACACCTTGCTGCTCCTCTCCCAATCCTCCTCCTCGGCCACCGCCGCCGCTCAAACTAAACCCGCCGCTAGTGCCGATGGAATATGTACTGAGTGGACGACTGGGTGCGCCCTGACTCTGTGCTGATGACAGCGATGAGGAAATGGTAGCTGCTGCAGAGACGGCGGGAAGATGAGGTGGGGGCACACCACTATGCGGTGAAGTGAGCGAAGAGAGGGGTAAGGAAGTAATGGGTGTGCTGGATAGGAGGTCGGAATAGGAAATAAAAGAGAGGCGTTTGGAATGGAAGGATGGAGTAGTGTGCAGAGATGATGTTGCATCTGATGCTGATGCCGGAAGTGGAGGAGGAAGAGGCGAGATGGCTGCAGTGGGGGACGGAATCGGGGACTGAGACTGGGCCGTGGTAGGTGTGGTGGCCAAGAATGCTCCAGGAGGAAGAGGCCCGGTGGAAGTCCGTCTTGGTGTGATATGTGGGCGTGCCGGAGATCCATTGACACTTGGACCACTCGAGCTTGTAGATGGGGGAGGAAGCGTAGCTTTGCGGCTGGGTGGACTCGGTGAGGGGCTCCGACTGTGCGTGGGCGGGCTTCTGCTACCAACACTGCCTGCTTGCGAAAATGTGAGGGGCGCAGGAACGGGCGCAATGATAGAGATGTCAGAGCTGTCGTTAGAGGCTGCGAGGGCGCTAGCTGCCTCTGCGAGCACGCTAGGTACAGATTGTTCCATTTGTTCAGTGGCCTTGGAACGAGGGGTGCGATGTGGATTTGGGGGGTGGTGCGAAGAGAGATGTGGTGATGGAATAACGTTAGGAAGGGCTTCAATGTCGCGCTCAAAGATAGCCGATGATGAAGAGCGACTGGTGAGGGATTAGGGGAATGTTTTGCATAGGAAAGGAGAAAACAACGCACATGGAGGTTGGTGAGGAGGGGATGGATGCAGGAGACCTCGAGCCTGGTCTGTTTGGGGAAAGGGAGTTCATAAACTGGGAATGACGAGAAGGGGAAGGTGGTAGCAGAGTGGGCTGAGAGGCCACATGCCGTAGGTCGCTCGCTGGAGTTGGTGTGGAAAACATAGTTTCAGGTTGGGCAGCGGTGTCGGGTGATATTGCAGACATGGAGGAGAGAAAGAAAGAGGGGTAGATTGGATGATGGTCGTCGTCCGCAAATCCCACGACACTGTGGACTCTTGTGGGTACAAGGCGGTTTTCCACCACCGCCGCACGGGTCTCTGACACTGTCTTGGTCAGCCTCTGTCACTGCGTACATCCTAACTCGTGCCTTCCTGTGTACCCCATTTCTTCCTCAGTGCCATGCCACAGAATCCACTGCGATGCGATGCCTTTGATGGCCCCTATAATTTTCTGTGGCTTAAAAGAACGACTGCGTCCACCAGCTTGGTGTACGCTCGATGCCCCATCCTTCTTCATACCTGCTTTCTAGATGACCATTCCGTTATACTACGTATTGACATAGGGTATATCAAAGACTGTGATTGTATTAAATAGACTTGTACAAATATGGCCCACTCGGAGCTAGGCTGAAACGCCTGAAACGCCTAGCAGTATCCTCAATTTGGCATTCACTGCAACTTGCCTGAAGCCTATTTATGACTGCTGTGGATTAAATGCTAAGCCCACTCCTAGAGCGGTGTGTTAAAATGTGGGTATTTTCTGCATAGCCTCTGTAGCAGGTTTTGGCTAAGGGAGCACACTGCAAGTGCAGGTGGTTTGTTCCATGATCTTCTCTGTGATCTTCTATATGAGAAGGAAGGCCATGAGTTGAATCTTGAGTGACCTAACGGTTCTGAGACCACGCGAGCTCTGCAATATGTATCGGGAGTTTGAACTGCTGCGACATGTATCAACTCAACGCTAGAAGCTTAAAGCTTAAAGGTTTCAGAGGCGAATATGTCAGCTATGTGACCACAGAATGAATGATTTGGGACTCTGTTGCCGCCCTTCTGGAGCTTCTCGTAGGCACATAGCCTTCCTTCTTGATCCACGAGGCATTGTCTACCTCAGGTTGTGGACGGATAAGCCGCGGCAAACACTACTCATTGGCATATAAAGAGCAGCGCCTACCCAAGGCACCACCAAGATCGCTTGCTCCACCATGTCAAAGAGACCCCAAACCTCTCAATCCAGTCACGATACATCGGGCAAGTTACTGAAACGACCTCGAGCGTCATCTCGACACCCTCCAACACCTCCCAGATCGTTAGAGTCAGGCGCCGCCGTCCTCCCACCCGTTAGTGCCCTGCAGCCTCAACCTCTATCAAGGCCGTCAAACCCTGGTGGCTCCTCCAGCCTCCCCGCTGATGGCGTTCATGCTCATCAGCCACGATGCTCACCGGTCGGTGATGGCAACGTTAACCACTTTAGCAATGTCCTTAATGGCGCTGATGCTCCT
>JALBUN010000041.1:0-64969 GCA_025174535.1 Cantharellus purpuraceus
CTTCTGACCATATTGGGTCATTGGAGTTGTCCATGAGCGCTGGCTCAAAGTAGTCCAGTGCAGTGCCCTTGAGATAGGACATGGCGAAGGTGACCTTTGCCCGATCGGATGTCAATGTGTTGGAGCGGTCATGGAAATTCAACCGGCATTGCACCAAGAACGGCTGGAGCTTTCGCGGATCAGAGCCATCGAAGGGGTTGGGTTCTCAGACCTTGGTCCAGGACTTAGGAGCTTGTGGGTTACAGATGCTGCTGGTGAGCAGGGAGATGGCTTGCACCAGATTTGGAGAGGGCAGGGTGTCGTCTTCTTCATTGATGGCCTCTATGTGGTCTGTTGGTTCTTCGACAACCTCTGGGATGGTGTCGATGCTGGGAGCAGGCACCTCAATGGTTCGTGCGTGTTTGGAATTGGTGGTGGATCGTGGCATTGGTAGGAGTGAGTATGGCAGTTCGAATATACTGTTATGCACTAGGTCCGATTGGGGGTCAGAGATTGGGTTGGAGGTTGGGTTGGAGGTTTTGTCGGAGTCGGAGCACATCGTGGGGGTCAGAACGGACCTGGCTTCAGCTTATGTGCTGTGCCCTCACTAATACCGGTGTCTGAGATTTCGGAGATGGAGTACGACTTAGAGAGTTAGGATTGGACTTAGGAACTAGGTGTGATTTGATATTCGAACTGGGGAATGAAGTCCCCAGTTGGGCAACTTAAATACATATTTGAAATCTAATAATAATTACTCCGGTGATGGGTCTCTGAGGCCGACAGCCTTACATGAGTATGTCCGAGTCCGATGGGGATGGATGTCCAGGTTCCTATGGTGATGCTGATGCATCAATCGGAACTGGAGATGGATGGGCAGAATCGGCGGCGGCAATTGGACAGGTAGATGGAGATGTGGTGGTTTCCAAATGGAGTATAGATTTCATACGCGTGGGGATCTGAGTGGATCAGACAGGGATCTGGGCGTTAATGAATATAGTCATAACAACATCTCAGGTGATGATCTCCATGGAAGATAGTGCCCTGAGAGGCTGTGGTTGTCAAGTTACAGAATATTTATTGATCAGAGACATCTGAGCTTGAATTCAGGCCAAATGCCTGGTCCAAAGGTGGAGAGCTGACTGTGTGAAGGTTTGTGGGCACCTATGGGTCCACAACTGTAGCGTGGCAGAATAAGAGCATTCTGGGCCAAGTTCTGCATGGAATATTCCTGAAAAAAGATGGAAAAATAGAGAATATTTGAATAAGTCCATCCCAGGTACAAGCACCAAATATATGCTGATATTTAGGAATGGAAAGGCAAAGTATAGCACATTGGTGGTGCATAAATAGGATTTGATAGGGAAAAGGTGGTTCCCATACACCATCAGCCTTGGGGACCCAAGTAATTATTATTAGATTATGTATTTAAGTTGCCTAACTGGGGACCTCATTCCCCAGTTTGAATATCACATCATGCCTAGCTCCTAAGTCTGATCTGAACTGTCTAAATCATACTCCATCTCCAAAATCTTGGACAAAGGTATTAGTGAGGGTGCAGCATATAAGCTGAAGCCAAGTCCATTCTGACCCTGTTGGGGTATATGCAGTTCTAAACTACTTCAAATAAGGACTATTATTTAGTAGTTTAAAGGTATTTCAAATGTTCTATTGAATGTACTTATATTTCGCTTTTTTGTGTATTTGAGCCCACAAGTGTACACAAGGGGTCAGTTGCTGATATAATCTGTCATTCAACTCCAACAAGCACTCACATGTGAGCGAATGATGCATGTATTACATAATCATCAGAGTTCATGCACTTCAGCCAAAAGCGGCCACAGAAGGTTCTGACACCTTCCTGGACCTTCCACAAGGTTCCCTGGCCTTCTTTTTCCTTCCAGGGGCTTCCCTAAGTGCCAGGAATGTTCTCTGATTAGTTTCATAAGCTAGATAGTCCATGTATATAAAAAGGGCTGCAACAGCAGTGCAAAAATAAGATCTTTTTACCACACACACACAGCAGTGTCTACTCAAGCATTGAGTAATCATCACATAAGCATCACGCTTATATCAGCTACTCTTAGTGTATATTAACTTTGATTGACTCTTGGAGAAGCCAGAAGTTATTATATTACAAGTGCAGCAGGCTCTAATATTAATCAAATTCAGAGAAGAGGTTAATATGGAGTAACTGATTAGTAATTAACACACTACAAGCCCACTTGGAGCAGTAACTTGAAGTGTATTAATTGTTATTCATTGATCAAGAACCTTACACGTGTAATTGAGACTCTGAGGTTAGTCAAATTATCATGTATTGGGCTATTGGTTATAATCAAGAATCTTGCACGTTTAATTGAGACTCTGAGGTTAGTCAGGTAACACGTACTTTGCTATTGATCGGTTGGTTCAATTGTGGGCATTTAAATAAATCAACAACACAGTCTATTAACTCACCTCTTTGAGATGAGATTAATATCCCTTGACTGTTGATTCTATCATGGATAAACATGTACAGTGAATACGCTTGTTCAGAAGGAAGTGTTCAAGTATGTATCTATTTTTTTACGTTGAAGGGATTATTGTTGGCTTTAATCCACTCAACCTGCGGTCCTAAGGCACTAGGTTACTTCCCCCTTTGAAGTATCTGAACCCTTGAACACCTGTCAATCTTGACTTTACATTGCATCAGCAGTAAAGCGTGAACTACACGTAACAAGCATAAAAATCTCTATTGCTTCACTTCCTGTGGCAACATTGATTGTGTTTGTTCACCGGAGTATAATTTCTTAATTGGGTTCTCCGTTAAAATAGTTTCAAGCTTATTGCTAGCCTTGAAAGGTCATACATCCTCGGGCTAAACTTAGATTGTGATTAACACCACAGTTTAGGTTGAAGTTCATGGTTCCAAAACACATTCTTCGATCTCTTCTGGTTTGCATGTAATCATCCTGATTGTTTGCACAATTGGATGCCAGGATTCTGGTACATTCCTGAGTAAAGTGGCCACATGAGTGGAGTCGGGTATCATTTCACCCATCCGTTTCAATTGATTCCTGTATTCCTTCATGACAGTGATATATGTGATAACAGACTGGCCTTCAATCATGTGGTAATTTTTGTATTTCATCCTGATTATACTGATTTTGCTCAGATCAGTAGATTTGAATTTCCTGATGAGTATGTTCCATGCTTCGCTTGCAATGTCATTATCATCAATTGCAGTCTGGAGTTCAGGTGAGATACAGAGCAGAATTTGGTTATATGTGACATTGTTACAATCATTCCATTCATTGATGAGATGTGATAGTGGTGTGGTGCTGATATATGGAATGTTATCAGTCATAGTAACTGCTTGGTCCGTGAGCGAAGGTAGAATATCAGTACCAAGAATGATAGCATATAAGCCATGATCTCTCACCATGGCTAAAAGTTCCCTTTTCCAGGAAATCCAGTTGTCTTGACCCAATTTGGGTTTGAGACCTCGAAATTTGTGTACATCATGTTTCGGGTGAGAAGTAGTGAACGCAACTTGAGTCATGGTAGATCGATGAGACTCTTAATCTGTTGTAAGATTAAGTGGATGGATAGCAGACAGTAGAATAAGAGCATAGAATTCCAATATATAATTGGAATCTTAGAGATAAAAGGCAGTGAGTCAGAGAGAAAAGTACAACTGTGTTTGACTGGAGAACTGTGTATTAGTAGAACACGTACTTATACATATGAGAATGACCTTGGTGTCTGGATCATGAACATGATGTCAGAATTACATATACACAAGTAAATGCTTAGCATATTCATTCACTACTCCTGAATGTAAACGGTGATTGGATATACAGATGGATGTTCGTGTGGACAACAGTAACATGACTGCATCTTGTGAGATGTTTGGATATGGTCCAGCAATATCAAGTTTGAGATGTATATTGATATGATCTGGTGGTATGGAGCCTGAGTTGAGTGATCAGCAGGTGAGTACATTTCTCAACAAGTTTGACTTGTCAAGAAAGTGCTTGTCAAGAAGCTAGCAACCAAGAAGTTAATGGGGCAAATCTTAGTTGATATACGAACTACTGTAATAGACAGAGAGTAGCCTATATAAGTATGTGGAGAATTGAATGATGAAGCTAAAAGCAATAAGACAATAAGATGGATATGGAGTACAACATGGAAAGGAGTTTGGAGTTTGGACCCAAGTCCAAACTATACTAAGCAATATAAAAGAAGAAGGTTTGTTGTAACCCATAAGAAGAAACTACTTATAAGGAGAACAATAATGGAGTTTGGGGTTGATGGAGGTGGAGTTGACAGAGAATGGAGATGAAGGAGATGTAGATGGAGATGGAGATCCAGAGATTGGACTTGGTGTTACAGGATGTAACAATCCCTTTGCAAGCATAAACTCAAGCAGTTGCTCCTGGCCTGATGGAAAGAGGAGGAGGGGGAATGGAAGCAGAAGGAGGAAGAGGAGTGGAAATGGAAGGAGGAGGAAGAGGGGCAGAAACAGAAGGAGGAGGAGGAGGAATGGAGATGGAAGGAGGAAGAGGAAGAGGAATGGAGACAGAAGGAGGAAGGAGGAAGAGGGAGAGGAATGGAGACAGAAGGAGGAAGGAGGAAGAGGAAGAGGAAGAGGAACAGAGACAGAAGGAGGAAGAAGAGGGATGGAGATGGAAGGAGGAAGAGGCAGAGGTGGAGCAAGCCCACAAGGTCAAGGAGCTGGAGGCCACAATGGAGGCTGTGAAGTTGAAGGAAGTGGAGGAGCAGGCACACAAACTAGAGACCACCATGGAGGTAGAGGAGGAGGTGACTGGGGTGGAGGTGACTAGTCACCCAGGGAGTCCAAGTGTGCCAATGCAGACACAGACCCCTGAGGTCACCATTATTTCAATTACATGGACAGAGCCATCCTGTCTGACACCTGCTCCACCGGCATGCTCACCAGTGCATTCATGGCCACAGCTGTTGTTCATGGTGGGTGCAGCTGAAGAGGATGACACAGCAGAGGTGGAGAAGGAAGAGATGGAGGTGGATCTGAATGCAGATCAGGATGTGGATGTGGAGCCAGAGGTGGAGGTGGAGCCTGAAGCAGACACAGAGCCTGACCCACCCTCAAATTGCTATCAGGAAATGGCCTGGGTGGAGGTGATTGAAGACTGTGTGGAGCTGTATGCTGCTACAACAAAGAAGAACCTTGAGGTCACAGTCTTCTCATTGGAGGCATATCTGAGTGAGGCTACAGCAAAGCATGAGGAGGAGTGGAGAGTGATATGGCATAAGGCAGAAGACCAGTTAATAGCAACTTGTAAAAAGGAGTCACATGTTGCCAGGTCAGCAATCAAGCTTCATCAGTGTGAGATGGAGAGGGCCATGGTGGAGCAACAGGACAAGGAGGAGGAGAGGGAGGATTTGGAGGCCACATTGAAAAGGAGTGGGCCACTCAAGGCTCCAGCTCTGGCAGAGCCATTTGGCAGACCTGGTGTCATATGTGACTTGTGTTGCAATGTGGGTGTTCAGTGTATATGGCCCACTGGCCTAACCCAGTGACTTCAATCCTGCAACCGGTGTTGGGGTCAGAAGGAGGGTGTAGGATTGATGGAAAATTCAATCCCCAGAGCTGAAGCATGAAGCCCTGGCCAGTGGCACAAGGAGAGGCAGAGAAGGAGTCAGGGGAATGCCCAAAGAAAAGATGGTGGACAGAGAGGGGTGCCATTGCAGCTGGGGGAAGTGGTGTCAGATCAGAAGGGGTGATGACCAGTGCAGGTACAGGGTGTGTTACAGTGCCCAACAGCACTGTCGGTCAGCTTATAAAGCTGGTCAGTCTGCAGTTGGAGTACCTTCAGCAGACTGAGGGGTTGCTGGTAGACTTAGTGAAGTCCATGAAGTGGAGAGAGGTCCTTGAAGGGTGGCAGACTGCAGAGCTGTGCTGATTGCATAAGCATTTCGCCCCTATGGACATTGATTCAGATATGGGGGATGAGAAGGACTGGGTGTTGGATGTGGAGGATGATAGTGAGTTGGAGATGGAAGCTGGGGTGGGTAAGGGGAAAGGGAAAAGGAAGCAGAATGTATGACTTGTAAAAATAAAATGGATTTGAACATAATTTTTGAGCAGCTAAAGAAGTAATGAGAGTGACTTGTAATTTTGAAGATGAAGTTTGGATTGGGATGGTGTTTTTGGAGCTCAGGTTGACTTGTGTTTTGTTCTGTAAATGTAATATAATGAATGATGCAAAATAATAGGATTGGAGTTGATTATATCTTCAAGATTCATAAGAGGACCTGGTTTATTTGGATAAACAGAATGGAAATCAGAAATGGATTTGGATGTGTGATTGAGTTTGGATGCAGAGATCCATGAAGATTCTTCATCCATGCCTTCATATCCAGTCCACTTGACTAGGTACTGGAGTTTACACTTGTATCAATGATTGATCTTTGAGTTGAGAATCTTGGATATCTCATATTCATTGTCTCCTTCAATGATGATTGGAGGAGGTGGAGATTGGGTGCAACCAGGAATCTCATTCGTGGTAGTAGGTTCAAGCATTGATATGTGGAACACCCAGATGAACTGCTCAGAAGTGGTCAGGAAGCTGGAGGGTGAAGGACCAACATGGGCAATGACCTCATAAGGACCTAAAAATTTCTTGGAGAGTTTCTTGGATGGATGGGTGGTTCAGAAATGTTCAGCCTTGACAAATTCTGATCTGCAGGTCCAGAGCTGGGGTGTGGTGTCAGTCTGCAGGGACTTGGTATCATTTCTGGGCATTGGAGATGGCTTGGAGATGTTGGTGTAGTTGGTCAAGGTTAGTCAAATTGGCGGGCTTTGGTAGAGGTGAGTTCCTTCTCAGGGTGAATGGAGATGTTCAGGTGGTAGCCTTTGTTAGCAAAAAAGGGTGAGATGCCAGTAGTCACATTTGGAGCATTGTTGTAGGCAAACTCTGTGATTGGAAGTAGATCAGCCCAGTTGTCTTGTTGATAGTTACAATAGACTTGGAGATATTGTTCCAGGGACTGATTCATATGTTCCATTTGCCCATCTCCTTTGGGATGATAACCTGAGGTGAGGTGGCACTCCAAGAACATGATTTTGATCAAAGCCAACCAACATCTATTCATTCTGACAATTTAGGAGCTATAACACTATCACATGACTCAACTTACCATGCCTGAACAAAGCATATCAACATTGCATATCATTTCATCCATAAGAAAGTGACATCTAATGAAGCAACACTTACTTATGTCCAATTAAAGGAGAACCCCACAGATATCATGATGAAAGGGTTGGAATTACACAGGCATGTGTACCTGTGCGAGAAGTTAGGAATGGAGACTCCACAAATTGAGGAGGCATGTTGGGCAAATAGTATGAGTGGTGATGACATAGAGGCAATGGACAATGGGATAGATGAAGACTATAATTGTGACGCTCAGGACAATGAAGCACAATTCTCGTAGTCTCCACAATAGGACAGTCACGCGGGCAGTCACATGATCTGAACAATGTATCATGTCGGACAATAGGTAGATTTTTTGAGTACGTCCTTCCTGTATAAAAGGAAACGGTAGTAACTATGAAAATAACAACCTTTTACCTCTACTTCGATCAACATTCTGCATGTACATACAATGGTGCCTATAATACTTGTAGACATTACAGGATATGTAGTGGCATTCAACCGCTGACAAGATCACAGCACTTTTGCTGATGTGCACTGAGCATTTAAAGAACAAGAAGAACCCGCAACTGTTACCTCAAAAAAGCGCTATAAGCCCAGCAGATGTCAAGTAAAGTGAATTGCATGTATCATATTTATCACACACTCCTGTCCACCCACCAGGTCTGTTCTTGCTGCAGTGTTATGTACATGAGAAACTGTGGGGATTGGGAAGGGGGCAGGGATGGGGGCGGTGGGGTGGCCGGCGCCGGAAGGAGGCAATGGGGTGGTGGCATCGGTTGACTGGCAGTCCGATCTGGTCAGATAGATCACCTGTAATTCGATGCTAGCAGTACAATGATATGATGCAATTGGCTCACTACGAAAGAGTCCGATGTACAGTTCTAATCAGATACACACCGAGTCAATCCAAAACCCATATGGCATAGTCCAGATTTTGGGACTTGCGCGGATGTCATCGGACGTAGCTTAAGGGTCCGATGGCATCCCGTGGAATCTTGAGTAATCCGAGCGGGTTTTCACTGGGGCGTTCAGCATCTTAATGGTTTTACGGAATCCATACGTCCCATTCGGTACTTCTCCAGTCAGCATGCTTTCAATCCGGAAGCCTGTCATGTAGCTAGCTTCTAACGGGATCAATTACATATTGAGTCTGCACCACAGAATTATCGTGGAGATATGCTTGATTAGGATTATGGTAGTTGATCAATGGTGTGATGTGTCAAGCTCTAATATATAAGAGCAGAATCACTAAAGAAGCCCTCACCTACAGTCATCTCAGTGCCATTCAACATCTCGCTATCATGACGTTCAACGTTTGTCTCTTTCAGTTGCGCGTTCAACTATTGTTAGCAAGTCTCATTCCCATCAAGGCAGGGGACACCGTCCAAGTGTGGTACAATTCTGAATGGATCTTGGGGACATTCCTCAAAGTGTCAGTAAAAACTTATACAATAACCAGAGGTCCAAAGAAGGGAAAGGTTTGCGCTTTTCGCATATACATGCTTGAAATACACATGTTTAACATGTCTCCAATATCGTAGAGAGAGACGCGACCCAATGGCTACACGGTGTTGATAGATATTAATGGCCGGCCAGACACTATAACTGTCGACCTTCGCGACGTTGCAGAAGCTTGATGGGATAGCACCGTATCAGCTGAATAGGGCTCACTATTAATGTGGGAATTCCTCAACATGCTGACTTCCAGAGCATTTGTGATGTGATGTACTATAATTCGTGACATTATATTCAAGGCAAGGGGTGTCGATGCACGATTGATGTCTCATATCGGCTTGAGTTTTTAAGAGATGGTGTTACCGTCAACACAAGAAGGCAGATCCGCGATGATTACGATCAAGGATTCCAGAGCTTCAGCAGCTCTTGGACGCATAGAGGGCTCACTCCTAGTCATAATTTGGAGGAGATCCATGTAGGAAGGCACGAACTTTGGAGTATTGATTGCTGCCAGGCTCCCTTGCTTCAGAATCACCAAGTCAACAGATATCGGGAGAAAGAGATCAAGTGCATACTTCCTTTGCCTCCTCTAGCTCAGTCTGAAGCACTCTGCCCACATTAAATACGTCCGAAGCAAAAATATCGAACTGCTCGCTTTGGGATTGTTCAGGGGCTGCAAAATGTGATGGGGGTATATGTTCGGCAGTAACGAGATGATCAGTTGCATCAGGGCTAAACTGGACAGCGCTTCCGAAGTCAATGAATGCAAAGCAACACTTGAAAGTGCTGTGGAAGGTGATGGAAGGTTGCCCCGGCGTCACCCTTAAATGTAGCTCACGACCCCCATCATGATTCCATAAAATGTTTTCACGATGGATGTCCTATCAATAAATCAACAACAGATGTCGCAAGAAAGGTGTAAAAACGAACTCCATGGCCAACACCATTCTCGTGCATGAAAGCGAGACCCTTCAAAATAATATTCACATTAGATGGATCAGAAACCGACTCACTAAAAAAAAACAAGACAAAAAAAAAATTCACCTCAAGCACTTGTCGAGCCATCTCTAATCTCGTCTGTAGTGTATCGAAGGGGGGGAAATCCCAATATGGGCTCCATGCAGCCTGAACGATAAAAACCCACTCCCCAGCCATAAGGATCCTCACCTGGGGGATAGTGTGATTCCGTGGATCAGCTCGAAGTCGATCGGTGGACAAAAATTGGACGATATTCCATTCAGAACTTGAACGCGGCACAGCCTTTATATAAACATTACGATATTGGCGATCGAGAGCTAGGTATCCAGTTGATCTCTGATGGAGAGAAAATGGGAGACATGAGCACGTGTTTAGACATTGACCTTAGCATTAACCTGCTGAAAGAAAGCAACTTGTGGAAGACGTTTCCTCTCATCGGTGAGGAACATTCTGTACAAGAAGTCCTCATCGTCCTTGGGATGAAAAGAATCTTTTGGCGGCTTTCTTGGCGCCGTTTCAACACGTGGATCCAAATCGTACCCCGGGGTATGGGCGAGGATGTAGCCATGGGCTGCGAGGAAAGGCGCGTAGTGATCCCATGGCTTCCGAAACAGCTCTAAAGGGAGGTATTTCCAGTCTTGCAATTCTTCCGGTAGGGGTGGGGGCTTGCAAGTAAATAGACAGAACTTTATAAGCCAGAATAGAATGAAGAATTAAGAGACATACTAAGATTTCCTGTGACAGCTCAGACATCAGCTGCGCAGACACGGTATATCGCAACAATTGTTTAGCTGGACCCAGCTAGGTGGCCCACTCCTACTCCGACCATACCACTGTCTGGTGATGTAGATCATCCCCCGACGAAAAATCTCTTTGCACATATGTTCCCGTGACCTGGAATTATGTCTCGATGTTGAGTGTGAGGCCTCCATACCATCCTCACCAGGTCTGGGCGCGAGCGGTCATGTTTTTTCCGATGTTAGGCAGTCCCATCATTGGAAACTAGACGACCATGATGACGCCAACTTCTAGGTGCTTGAGTGGGTGTGATCCAGAATGGTTCTTCGCTCTCTCCAAGACAACGACTATATAACTGCATGGAATGGGAATCTCACGATAACATGCACAGCTAGGCCCCAGAGGGCCCGCGTCTCGCAATCCAATTGGAGGAAGCTCTGTTGCTTATTCAGAATGATGATCCGATCAATTTCGGGGAAGCCACGTTTCACGTGGGGTTTCCGTCAACGGTGAGTTTGGTGTAATAGGTATCGCATTGGTGTGTCACAGTTCTCTGTGAGCGCCACAATCTACTCGTGAGTCGTATGCCAGCCATCAATAGACAATGCTTCTGCTGAGATATCACAATATTCAAAGTGTTCATATAACCGCTAAATTTTAGCCGTGAATGCTGAAGATCGTTCCTAGGAGCCAGGAGACCGCATCTGATCTCGGTGACCCTCGCGCGTGCGCTCATACAGCCACTGTTCTCTGTTCGTATAGCCTATGCTAGACTCACAGGATTCCCCGATTTTCCCTACAATTTGCCATATCACTTCAGCCTCTTCACGGGGATAACAGAGTGCCTCCGGCTGTGTCCGTTATGGGATCCCCGGTTCCTGAGGCTGAAATCATCATTTCCCGATACCTACGCTTCTTTCCGACGCCCTAATGGATCTCTCCGTGATTGCCTTTGTTGATTTACTGCAACAGTCATGACGAGTGATCAGAGGTTAGTGGACGAGACATCATCTATATGCACACGTGTATTCTGTTTATACCCCTGAAACTGATGAAAGATTGCCTATTGCAAGTTGTATGTAGCAGCTGACATCTCACTTCCGATGTTCCCGCATTGTGCTGTATACTGAATCAGACTTCAAATTCATATGCCTGCTGTTGTCAACATAGTGCCAAAGAACCTAACTACAGACAATGAATTGTCAACATCAGTCTGTAAGCTGTGCACACGCCTGCTGGTTTACCCTCATTGTTATCGGCAAGGTCTCGCTTGCGAGTCTTCGCCCTAATAACTGAGATAGATCAGGCGGTGCAGACAGTTCCATTCAATGCGCCATTTACGTAGGATAAAGTGGCTGTGCCACATGTGCCAAGCCTTCTAACGAAAACATCACTGGCCATCAGGTCGAACTATTTTCAACTTCATGGCGGTACGCCTAGCGGTTCATTGCTGTTGATCGGGGCATTACATACACAAATAGCATTCCTGTATTTCAGTATATGAACCCCTTGTAGCATTCTACCATCGCATACTGGCATAGTCTAGTGCACTTGGTATACCTCTCCCTCCATCTTTCCATAGACATGGCAGCTCAGACAGAACAGGCGGCAATTCAAGCAGCGTCAGATACGTGCGTCACCGCTCACTATATGCGCAGTGATTTTTGAGTCCATTGTGTGGTCTCAGTATGGATGTCTATTACTCTTCAATAGCTGCCCTCGGTGAGCTCACAGCTCGTGCACGCAACCTAACTAACGGCATTCCGCTCAAAACAGTTTTCCTTTCCTACGACACCCTTCTGACAATCTCAGATGAGATTCAATATATCTGGAATAAAACATTAAAATTGGGGACAGTACTGTATCTTCTGGCGCGATACTGCATGCTATTGTTTTCCTCGCTAGAAATATTTACGAATTTTTTCAATTTTACATCACTTCAGGTCAGTTCTGCTGATGACTTGTGTTCATGCACATAGATGACACATGACGCAGTAAGTTCGAGGGCAGCCGTTGTAACGCAGAAATTCACACAAATTAGAACATGTGATGGGGTTCTTCACTTTGTGGATGCTCTCAACACCCTCCCACTCGTCGGTATTCAAGGTGATATAAGTTTTTCTTTGCAATAGATCATCGACGACACTAATTATGCAGGGCTTCTACTGGCGCGGGCATATGCGGTTAGCGATCGGAAGAGGGTGGTATTGGGTGTTCTCGGAGTACTCGGAGGTTGCGCCGTCACAACGCAACTGGTATGTGTACATATCTGCATTTATGTGGAGCTGCGTGACAGAGACCCATCATAGGCAGGAACAATCTTAGATAGGTGTGACATCCCCAGTGCACAAGTCCACATTATCCGCATGTAAGTACAGCATAGTCTTAAATGAACTGTGCTCAATAATTCACCAGAGGTAAGACACGTCAAAGTCATATTTATTATGACGGTTGATTCCCTGCTCTTAGTCGATGACGTCGGTTCGATCGCGGTCATATTGTTTGACACAGTAGTGGTTGCTGTGACACTTGCCGGCACACTCGGAACGTGGAGAGTTTACAAACGATCAGCATGGAACAAGCTATCGCTGACACATTTGCTGGCCCAGCAATGTAAGCCATAACCTCTGTTACGGTAGAATTCTCACCGACAGACATGAATATCAGGTCTGATGAGATTCAGGTATTTTTCATCCGCTATCACCGCAAACGGATCCAGAATTGATTATTATCAGATTTGTGTTAACGCTCACTCTTGCTAACACGATCGTGCCATTGGTATGTCAATGCACCAATATCTACGCCATCGTTAACCCCGAGGCACTAGACCTTGAGAGTACGTCACACATTAGTATCCGCTGCTGTGTGACTCCAACTTGTTCTTTAGCTTATACTTTCATCTACGCTTGGACCTATACAGAAGAGGCAAGTTGGAATACGGGATTCCAGACATCTACTAAATATATGCAGCTTGTCAGCCACCATCATCTGCCGGTTCCACCTCGACCTTCAAAGGAGAAACGCGCACCCTAACAGCACCACATCCCGTGGAATCCCTACCATCTCCCTTGGTAGTTTCCATGCGGCCACCCAAAGCATTCACGACGCTGTGATGGCAGAGTTTGGGGAATCTCCCGTCGATGAGTGTGTTGGATCTGAAGCATCGCGGGACGCGGTCGAGTGTACAGAGTCAGATATGCCGGCAGAGACGACAGATAATGATATTGAGCTTGAAAACATCCAGTTCCGGCCACAGGCAGCTGAAAATACTTTAGAGGCGTAACGGCGGACTACTTGCCGTGATGTTCTGTTGGTGTTGGCTGATTAGACCAATTTACAGGGAACAATTGTTCTCATACGCTCATACAGTTACCCTGTCACTGGGGGGGCCAAGTGTGGGGGTTTGAACATATATGCGGTGTAATCATCTTATTATTGGACAGGCCTGATCGAATTCCATAATATTCTCGATATGTTGACAGAATGTACTCGAAGAATGCTGCAATTGCCGTCAGATGGATGAGACGTCCACGAAATATTGCAAGATGCGATCAAATATACTAAACTCTACACAAAGTTTGTCTTGGCAACCACACAACTTGGCAGGCAGTGTGACGCTGATGCATTGATAGGTGGTGACTTTGTTAGATGCATTTTCATGGCGTCTGGAGCGGATCTCAGGGGGGTTGGATTTTCGAATACTTTTGCGGCGTGACTATTTTCGAAACGTTATTAAACGGGCCTAATCATATTTCATTATATCATTAGGTTCTTCAGTCATTGTCTACAACAATCAAGTCATACTCACTTTAGAAGATTCCTGCAGGTGCAAAATATATATCTAACACTTCCAGGTGATTATATATAAATGAGTGCTTCAGGAAAGACCACGGAGCGGTGAAAGTGCAAAAGAAACAATACGACTACATCGACCACATCTACCGCATTACACCTCATTGCCGTTTACATCACGGAGGTCACAGTGAGCGGCAGCTGAATCCGACCAGGTTCTCCTTTAACCCTAAAATAACCAGGAAGTCGTCAGACTTGGATAGAGACAGGAGATTCGGTAATTCATACATAGGAGTCATCAATACTGTGGCGCATCTGATGATCTCAGGATTTCCTGGAGCAGGAGAGAATTCAAAATGTTCGATAAATTCTGTGAGAATAGCTTGCATTTCAAGGACTCTGAAGAGGCTGTCAAGTAGGACAGAGCATAACGTGAGGAACGTACGCGAAGCGCCACCTAGGGAACAGATCACAGTTTTAGTCCTTTTCTCCCAACAAGACTAGGGAAATAGATACGCACCCGATGCAGCTGCGTATCCCGCTACCGAATGTTGCTCTACCAAGGAGGGGTACTTCTTTAGGTCGTTGTGCAAAGGCCTGTCAAACATGGACGCACAGATTGGACAATACCCCCAGACCCGTCTTCTGGTGCGTCTCTATGTCTTCTAGGAAACGCTCCGGCCGCCAAACGTCTGCATCCTCTCCCCATACCGACTTCAGCCTATCCATGACTGCTCAGAAATGACTCTAAAAAGCGAAATCTTTGTACGAACCTATTGTACGCTGCGAGGGATAGAATAACCGACTGTCCTTTGCTGACGGGGATGTTAGTTATGACCTCTCCCGTATTCGTCTTCAGAGGCGTTGAAAGGGGCAATACAGCTTCGCGAGAAGCCACACGCTGAAGCGTTGTGACAATCGGGTGGTATCGGAGTGTTTCCTAACCCACAAGTTATGAGCCGGGGAACCTACTGGGTACAGGCACATGGCAGAGCTCAATCACCTTCATAACGGCAAGAAGCCATTTCATGGAGTCCAGGTCGGCAATCGTGAGCTCACCATTTCCCCGCTTTGAAGCATGCGCAATGGTTGCTCTTATCTCCTCTCGGACACGGGTCTGGATGTCCGGATGTTTCGATAGTTCGTATAAAGCCCATGCTAAAGTAGAAGCAGTCGTCTCCTGCCCTGCGAGCATCAATGTTCTATATATCCATGCAAATGTCAAGGTCCCTGTCCACAAATTGCAGACCATGTACACACTGCAATTGTGCCATCAACTCGGCTTCGCTAAGTCTCATATTTGCATCTTCCGACATGTTGGCCTTGACTGGTGAATGGAGTATCAGGTCCCGTTTGCTCGTGGTCAAGAATTGCAACTACCACTCACCAAGAATGCTCATTACATCCGCTCCACTTGCATCTCCCTTCTCGACAGGTTGTGAGTGTGCCTGTTGGACAATCTTCTTGGCAACGCGACCTGCCACAGTCGTGTACCTTCGTAACCTTCTCAGCTGCGGTGTCGGGAGTAGTCGGATGCTTGTCGCCAACCCAAGAGGAAGGTAGCCCCAAAGATATTCAAAAGCGATCGTAAAGTCGGATCGTTTAAAAAATGAATCGGCACTAGAATCACAGGCGTATTTAGCAACGACGCGGATCAACAGAATGTAGTAATCACAAGATGTTTCGATACACGGCAGACAGTTCATTGTGTTTCTCGTCTATGGCTCCAAAGTCGTAATTAAAGGCGGCTGTTATACACAATATTCTTAAATTTCGAGAGGGCGTTCAGCAAGTGGATTTACCGTGGCCCAGGGCATCTAAAGTGGCACGAGTAAGCCACGACTGAATGTCAAGAACAAGGGATGTGGTGCCATTCTGCGCCATCGCGTCTTCCCATTTAGTTACAATCTGGTAATACACGAC
Source organism: Cantharellus purpuraceus (assembly GCA_025174535.1). Classification (NCBI taxonomy): domain Eukaryota; kingdom Fungi; phylum Basidiomycota; class Agaricomycetes; order Cantharellales; family Hydnaceae; genus Cantharellus; species Cantharellus purpuraceus. The sequence goes on from JALBUN010000041.1 coordinate 16,056, forward strand.
AATTAGCAATGAGATGCACGAAGACAAAGTAAATGAACCCTTTGCGAGGTGTGCTGAAAGACTGGCAAAAATACCCGCAAAGCGCTGAAGGAAAATGCGGGATTCATAATTTTCCGGTGTCTGACGTGATCAGCACCTAATACCTCATTGTAAGCACTACTGCCGTTAACACAGGTAAGATAGGAAGGGACCTTGGGCGTATGCAACTCCTTCTCCCAGAGTCATCTTCGTTATCGCAATATTCTGCTTTGAGGTGGGGAAATTGTAGCCTTCCACGTTGAGAACATTATGTATGACCTGCATCGAAGGCCTATGATCGGCTCGGACTAAACGCAGAATCTGTCGATGAGCAACGCACTTTCGGGTCGGCGGTAAACAGAACATCTGCCTAGTATTATGAAAGGCAATGAGATAGAAACATGTTGGTGATGAGATTTGAAGAAAGACCCACCCCCAATGCACCCTTGATTCTCAGAGCGGTGCCATATTTGTTGGTCCATGCAAATTCTGCTTCTGCGATATTGTCTGGCCGAATGATTTCAGGGAGATGTCCTGTGGGTAACAGTGAGCACATGTATTGCTCACGTTGTGTTGATAGTTATTGATGCATACCGACCAGCCACGGGCCAGGATGAGGACCGGGGAGGTGTGAAATTGAGTGAGTACGGGCCCTACGCCCTAGAGTGCGCACCAGAATCAAAAGAATCAAAGATATTCCAACAGGCAGGAGAGAATAAGAGAACGCCATGCTGACTCAAAACTCCTCTTCTCTGTGCTTTTATGGATCTCCCCTATGGAGCCGAGTACAGTTCGGAGAAAACAAGCATCCAATTTTGTGAGTCGGAAATTTTGTGGCACTTGCTCAGTGATAAATAGTGATGGGCATGGCCCGGCCCCAAGCCGTGGGCCGAGCCAAGCCAGGGCGTTAGAGACCGAGCCGAGCCGAGCCGAGCCAAAGCCATGAGTGGCAGACGGCCTGTGATCTAACGAGCCTTCCTGTCTTAGGATTTAAAATCTGAAACATTAATGAGTCACCCACATCCCTTCTTCCATATGGGCTGCTTCCCACCTTTAATCCTGACAAAACATTATTTGAGTGCCAAGCGCCAAAGAAAGAACTCGCCATGCATGATTTGCCTGGTCATTTGCATGGTGTTGTAATCTGAGCAAGATAATCTCAATCCATATATTGTGAATACAGCTCAGTTGACGAAGATCATACGACTCGCCCTCAACGTGGACTCCTATGGATCCACGACTCGGCAGGCCATAAACAATTTTCTAGCGCTTACTGGAGTTCACGCTCTTTCTGCTGAACTCCAGCCTCCGCCTGCCTAAGTTGTTAGGTTATGGGCCCCACCAGCGAATCAGAATCACATGCCTTCAAATTTCCGAAGCTCAATGGCCAGAACTACTCGCTCTGGGCCGAGCACATGCAAGCTGCATTGCAATCTCGCTACCTTTGGCTCATAGTCAATGGTATGGAGACTTGTCCGGAAATGCCATCCGGTGCAAAGGTGGCTACCACAGAATGGAAACTCAAACGGAAGGAACACATGGACTGGTTGCTGCGCGATCAGGAGGCTCAGGGTCTTATGAAGGGCGCCACTGAGAGTTCTCAATGGCCGCACGTTTCGAAGGCCCAAACTTCAAAGCAGATGTGGGACACGTTGTTTTGGAACCCGCAAAATTATGGTGTTAGGGCAAACTCTAAATCACCACAATTCCGTGAATGAACAGCTGAGAAGAATATCAAATCCTACTGCAGCACAACTCCAGAAACGATTTAACATTTGTACTTTGGTTACAATCCGTTGTAATGGTCAATGCAGACGATACGCAGGAAGGTAATACGTTTCTTAGCAGTAGGGAATGAATAAGACTTCCAGAGTCTAGAGTTCACGGATGCTTAGGGGTCCAGATATTCCAAAAAGAGGGGAATGCACTTAGAGGCTAGAGGAAGTAGGTGGATGAATCCGACCGTCCAACCAGTGACACTCTGAAGCGGGTAACAGCGATGTGTGAAGTAGTCTAGCAACTGCTTCACACGAGTTCAAGATTCTAATGCTCTGCAAAGGCAGTACACACTAGTAACTTAAACAAGAGCACTAATGGCAGGACTATCGACAGACAATCTCACCCTGTAGATTCGTAGTCACACGAGGTAGATACTACACTCACGCCCAAAGCAGGACAATCACTACTTCGAGTGCAATCAAATACAGTTACACAACTGTAAGCGACCCTTGAACTGGACAATCAACAGTTACTGAGATATAGAGGATGACACTGTATGTCACTCTAGTCACACTGATGTGCAAATGATGGGGTAGAAAAATGGTTATTTATTCAGAGGCAGAATGGGCTCCTTTTATATTGTATTTACAGGAGCTGACTAATACTACTGGAAACTTCTACCTATTAATAGATGGAAACTACTGGAAGCTAGTGGAATATGTGAGAAAGGGGTGGAAGTTTCCTAGCCAATGAGCTGCTTGGATTTGCTCTGACTCATGGCATGAGTCATGGATGGAGTCATAGTGTGACTCAGAGCAGGAGTCATAGTATGAGTAATCACAGGAGTCATGGTATGAGTCATGGAAGGAGTCATAGCATGAGTCATGGCAGGAGTCATTGCATGAGTCACCATTACTCAAATAACTCGGTCAATACTTCGTTTCCCAGGCTGATTAGCACAGCTATGGGTAGGCATGGCTTCTATTGAACTCTCCACTGAAAATGGAGTCAGGAGGTGCAGTGGTTGCGAAGATATTGAGCATTTACTGGCAGTGGTGACCAGATTGAGTCGGAGATTGAAATGAGTCATGTGATCGACAATGAGTCAGTTGTCCGGGTGACTCCGGCTGACTTTGAGGCTGCTGACATCTGCGAAGGTTTGTGGGTCCATGTGGGTCCCAAAACTTCGCCCAGCAGAACAATAAGTTTGTAGACTCATTTCTGCATGGAAAATTCCCAAAAAATATGAAAAAATAGAGAATATTTGAATGGCCCTGAATCAAGAGAAAGCAGCAGATATATGCTGATATTTTAAGGCCATGAAGCGAAATTGTACAGTTTTGGGACTTTAAACAAGATCTTTTTAAGGGAAAACCAGTTCCCATACATTCATCCCCCCTTCAAATATTCTCCGAGACTTTAGTCACTCCTCTCCTCTACTATTCCAGCCTCATCGGCGCCACCTGAGTTACTCGCCGCATATGGGTCTACAACATGCGGGTTGAGGGGCAGAGGAAGGAAGGAAGGGTAGGCCTTTTTGACACGCGGGTCACAGGTGGAGGAAGAGTTAGATACATGTATGGAAGGAGTAGGCGTGTTAGGAGGAGTGAAGACATGAACAGTCTCCGGGTGATAGGAATCAACATATCCGCAAGCGAGTGCTCGGTGCATATCAAGAAGCTGTCTCACCGACGGTTTCCACAACACCAACTGTTTCTTATTGGCTTCCTCGCCGTCTCGGTCTGGTTCAACAGGAGAAGAGCTGCGCGGTCTTTTGGTAGACTCGCAGTCGGAGTGAATTTGAAAAGAGTGAGCGATGGGGAGGAGAGTGCTGGAAAGCTCGGATGACCTGGAGTCATCCTCTGTATGGAAAGAAGGAGAGCCGGAATCCGAATTGTAGTCGTCACCTAGAGGTGAAGGAGGCCACCTCCAAGTGCAATCGGGCACCAAAGAGGAATTGTATTTGGCCTTGCTGATCCAAGCGGACAAGCGACGGGACTGGTTCTGCCAGTCTTCGATCCAGCCGCGGATTATGCCAGTCCTTTCAGGGAGAAGTAGAAGGTTGTAGGAGAGCTGATGCACGGAAGGGAAAGGGGGTGGAATCATGTTTATCTCGCGCAACTTCTCCGATGGAACGTAGAGGGGAAGGGGTTCGAGAGCCGTTTCGCTGTTCCAGCGATGGGCTGCTGATAGAATGTATCGCCCTTTCATCCGGAGTGATTCCCAGAAACAACTGGCTAGCTCACTGCGTAGAATGCCATAATCGTCAGCAGGGTCATTGAAATAGATAAAGTCGAACCGGTTTGGTTTATAATAGTCGAAATCGGACGTGTATTGATACCCGTAGTTGGGGATGGAGACCGGCTCCTGAATGAAAGAATCTCCTTCCTTACGCAAGGAAAACTGGAGGGAGGAGATTTGTGGATAGACGGCCATAGCGAAATGATATATAGAACAATCAATAGTTTTCTAAGAGCTCTTTCAAGGTGGGAGTGAGATGTCAAGATAGAGAGTCGCATTGGTTTTTAAAATAAGGGGGCATACATGCATAGAACAAGCTGGAAAATGGTGGAAGAATGAGCCGATAGAGTAGAGTGAGAGGGGAAGACTTCTTAGTGAGACTTGCTTCGGTCACGCCGGTCCCAAGTATGCAACAGATCGGGGGCATTGCGAAGGTAGCGACGAGGGAGCCATTCATCATAGCTCGCATCGTAGCCAAGGAAACGCGTGAGTAGCTCTTGAACTCGACGTCCGTTCCGGGCCTTGCACCAGCGCTCACCGATGATAGATTCGACCTCAAATTCCGGCAATTCGCTGAAGCTAGCGCGATCGAGGGACCTAGTGGGCCGCTTTCCGAAACGAGGGTGGGAGGAGGAATAGGGCTCGAGATGGGCAATATTGAGGACTGGGTGGATGCCATAGGATGCGGGCAGACGCAGCCGGTACGTAGCTGGTCCTAGTTTCTGCAGAATTTCAAAGGGTCCATCATACTTCATGTTTAGTTTCTTACCTCGGCCTGGTTCAGAGCGTAGAAGGTCAAGAGAGTGGGGGTTAAGGAGGACGAGGTCGCCAGCTTCGAACTCCATGGCCAGGTGTCCGGCGTTGTAGCTACGTTGCTGAGCAACCTGCGCAAACTGCAGGGATTGCCTGGCTCGCGATCGGTAAGCCTTAAACTCCTCTAGAAAGTCAGCGGCTTTCGTGCTTTCGACCTCAGGAGCAAGTGGGGCCGTTCTAGCGCGATCGGGAAGTTTGGCGGCAAACTCGGCTGGATTTGATGATCGCGGTCGTGCTACACCGTCAGGGGCAGGGTGTAGGTAAGAAGATGGTGTGCGTGGATGATAACCGTAGAGTAGAAGCGCGGGGGCTAGACCAGTAGCCAGGTGGGGAGTGTTGTTGTAAGAGAACGCGAAAGGAGTGGTGAGAGCCGCCCAGTCATCACGCGCGGGGCTTACGTAAGAGCGCAGTGCGGTTTCCAGCGTCTGATTCAAAATCTCTGTCTGCCCATCAGCTTGAGGATGATAAGCAGTAGTTAAGGCTCTTTTCATGTTTAGCTGTTTGCATAACTCTTTCCAAAAAGTGCTAGTCCATCTAGAATCCCTATTGGATATGATTTGCTTAGGGATTCCATATTTGGACAGTACATGTTCAAAAAATAACCGAGCTGTACCCTCCTCATTAATGGTACTTTGAGTAGGGATAAAGATTCCATATTTTGTGAGTTTATCCACTATTACCAGGATGGAATCATACCCATTGCTCTCGGGCAATTCCGTGATGAAATCCATGGTTACGACTTCAAATGGATTTTCTGGAATAGGAATGGGCTGTAATAATCCAATGGGTGCGTGTCGCCTAGGTTTGGCTTTCTGGCAAATGTCACAGCTCACGACAAACTTTTTGACATCTCTACTCATTCTAGGCCAATAGAAAGTAGAAGCCAGCTTGTTGTACGTCTTGTGATAACCCGCATGAGCTCCTTCAGTGATTTCATCATGAATTTCACTTAGAAGTTTAGCTTGCTCATCCTTGGGTACACACAGCCGGTAATTTCCATTCCAATCTTCAAAGTAAAGCAATCCGTCCTCATTTTCAAAAAAGAGAGGATGCTTTGGGCTGATCCAATTAGACTCCTGTCGTAATTCAGATCTGACCCTTTTGAAGTAAGGATCTTTGGCATACGCATCAACTATTTTCTGAATCTCCTCCTGAGCAAGGCTAGAGACTAGATTATAGCTTTTGGCTGTTACATATGGAATGGTGAAGTCTTCTTCAAGGCTGGTATTAGCTTGGATGGAAGAAGAATACACTTTCTGCGGAATTCTCTGGTTCTCTTCTTCATACGCAACCATTAACATTAAAGTCCTGGCTTCGAATTGGGGAGAGATATCAGAATAAAAATCCACAAGTGGATCCTGTTCTGAATCCAGGATAGTAGGAATGGTGTCATCAGAAGAAGGCCCATCTTGGTATGGAACATTTCTCCTGAGTCTAGAGATAGGATCTACATTGGAGTGAACCCGTCCTGCTCTGTGTACGATCTTTAATTCAGGGTATGCAGCAAATACTGTTCCCCAAGTTAATAACCGCCTATTAACATTTTGGTAGGTCCGACTCCAGATAAGGGCTGCATGGTCTGTAATTGCTACTACTTTCTCCCCTTCAATGTAGGGTTGAAATTTGATAAGACCATCTCGTAACGCAAGCGCCTCTCTTTCCGTAGGAGAGTAATTTCTTTCAGCTGGTTTCAAGGTACGAGACCAGTAAGCAATGACTCGTTCTACTGAAACCGTAGTGTTTTCAAAGTCTTTATCCCAAGTACCTGGCTTAGGGAGAGTTTCCTCCTTTGACACGGGAATCACCATTTGGGGTACAGGTAATCCTTTGTCATATGCTGATTTGAGTTTCTCATACCCTTTGGTACCCTTGAGATCTCTGATTTTGAGAGGTTGGATCTGCTGAAGTATAGTGGCAATTCCAACATCACATGCATCAGAGTAGACTCTGTATCCAAGACCAGGAATGGCATATGCCCTAACTGGTGCACTGACTAGGGCATTCTTAGCCAAATCAAAGGCTTCCTGTTGAATAATGCCCCATTCCCAAGTTGAATTCTTTTTGAGCAATTCAAACAAAGGGGCTACAATCCATGCATAGAATGGTATATATGAAGAAAAGTATACCACCATTCTGAGGAAGATTTGTAGGTCATGCACATTCTTTGGCTCTGCCAATTCTAGTATAGCATCTATCTTCTCCTTGTGAGTTGATAGACCCAACCGTGATACCTTCTGTCCCAACAGTAGCAAAGACTGGTAGGCCAAATGGCACTTGGCAGGAGATAAGGTGATTCCTGACTTTTCTATAGCTCTGAACACTTTGTCCAGATGTACTAAGTGTTCTTTGAACGTCTTGGAATATATGACAATATCATCTATATAGACCAGGGCAAATACCCATAGAAAAGGTGCTAGGACACCTTGCATTACTCTTTGAAAGACTGCAGGCCCATTCCGATACCCAAAAGGCATCCGTTTGAACTGATACAGTCCTCTATGAGTTCTGAATGCAGTTTTTTCTTTGGCACTGTCCGACATTTGCAGCTGCGTGAAACCCGCTAACGCATCCAAAGTGGATAACCAACGAGATCCAGTGAGTGCCTGCAAAATGGAATCTTGTCTTGGCAAGGGAAATTCATCCGGGACAGCAATCTCATTGAGTTTCCTATAGTCTATACACATTCTTGGTTTCCCATTACGATAGGCTATAAGTGCTGGAAAACCCCAAGGACTTTTGGATGGTTCAATGACTCCAAGACTGAGCCAAGCATCCATTTGCTTGTCAATGACTTCCCTTTTGGCAGGTGAGGCATTATAAGGAGGTAGTGAAATTTCTTTGGCCTCAGGCCTGAGATTGATTTCAACTTTTGCATCATAATTGCCAAGTCTGCCATCAAGACCAAATGCGTCTTTATGTGCCAGAACTGTATCTTGAAGAGCCTTCCTATTGGCATCATTGAGCTCTGGTGAGAAGTCAATTTCATCCAACAGTTGGTTTTCAGGAACATCCTCAGGGGGAATTTCCTGAGCCTTAGGTCCTCCTTGTACCACCTCTCCATCTGATTCAAGAGAGGCAACAGTAGGTACCGCACCAGTCTCAAAGTTCTGTTGAGCAAGAGCTTTTATGAGTCTGGCGTGAGAGAGACAAGTCTCTAATTGAGTCTGGTTCAAATTAGAAGTCCGATCCAGCCAATTGGAAGGATTTCTAGCATGACCCAGAAGTTGTCCTTGATGTATAGTAACTGGTTGTGATGAAAAATTGCTAACATGTAGGCACGGGTTATTCAGAGATACAATTGCATCTGAGATGCCATAGAAATCTTCAGGCCCATGATTGGAGTGAAGCACTTTTTCCACATAAACTTCATTACTATTCCCAGGGAAATAGATAGAAGCAGGAATTAGAGAAGCAGTTTCAGGAGGAATTGTGACGGGATGTAAGGCCCTAACACTTGAATCCGAAATGCGTGCTCTAATCCGTTTCCGAGATTTCTTAATACGTCTATGAGCCTTGAACTTTGCAGTTAGAGATGCAAGGTCAGGAAGGGCTCTTATTTTAAAGGTGTGACCATTCTCATCCAATAAGGGTGAGCTCACTGAGTTCTCAATCTTGGCTTTCCGTCCAGTATTACCAAACATAAGATAGCTATCTGAGCCTTCTCTTATAAGTGAGATAGAGTACTGATCAGCAAAATCATTCCCAAGAATGACAGGGGTAGTCATGCCTTTGACCACATAAGCTTCAACTTCAATCTGAACTGGTCCAGAGTCAGAGTCAAAGTAAATGGGCACCGTAACGTATCCAGAAATTTTGGATGTGCCAGTAACTTGTATCAAGTTAATTTTCTGACCTGTTTTGATCTTAGGAGGATTCTCCATAGAGCAAAGAGCTTTCTGAGAGATAAGGGTTATGTCTGAACCAGAATCAGCTACAAGGGTAGTTTGATTCTTTCCATATTCTCCCAGCCAAACATTAGTAGTGGTTGCAGAAGATCCAAGGAAGGCACAGCCTGCTGGTCTGGACATGAAACGCTTGAGTTTAATCAAGGAGTTAGGAGCCCAACTAGTAAGCTTAGAATTCCTTAGGAAAGCAGCTACATGTTTGGAATCTTTCATTAACCTTCTCCTCTCTTGACGAGATTTAGGAGTGAACGTCTCAGAAAAAGATTTTTCCAGAGACAAAGGCTCAGAAGATTCTTCTCTATTAGGTATGGATCCCCCCAGTCGGGACATACTTTCCAGCAAGCTCATGGCTGGTTTGGCAAGTTGACAATGTGCTTCTGTATCCTGAGCAGAGTCCTGTTGATCCAAAGAAGGTTCTTCAGGAATATTCTCAGTTGCAACATTATTAACATGAGCATTGTCTGAATTTGAATCTACTTCTGATTCATGAAGTGATTCAAGGTACATATCCTCATAGGCAAGGTCTGCATTAGCTTCTTCATTAGAAACCGTTTAACGTGTATGGGCAGAGCGAGATGCTGAACTGGCATGTTTGCACTCATTATCCCAATGCTTGTTACTGCCACAATGCCTGCAGGGTCTAGCTCCTTTGGATTCAGGTGTGGAATTTTTAGACACATTAGAATCATCCCGAGGGAATTTTGGAGGATTCAATTTGGATGACCATCCAACCAGATGAGCTCTAGCATCTCTAAAAGATCTGTTCGAGTCAAACCTAGGTTTGGGTTGATGCAAAGAATTTTCCAAATTTCTAATACGTCTTTCCAGGTTGTCTCCTGAAGAGAAAGGAGCATGCGACAATGATTCCTCGTGATACTTGATAGCAGTTTGGAATTCCACTGCAGATGAACACCTGTGAGCATCAATGACTGTATGCCAGTAAGGTGGTGCACCATTCATGATTTCCAATATAAGCTCTGAGTCTGACAGCTTGCTGACCAGTCTCAATAGCTCTGACTTTCTAACGTAATACTCACTAGGAGTCTCATTAGTAAAGCCAGGCTCTCTGAAAGTAGCACGAGTTGCTCTAGCTTTCTGCCTATCCAACCAGGCTCTGTTCATATAGTATGAACCAATGACTTCTCTGATGGACTTCCAGTCCTCAGTTGCTTCTTGGCAGTAGGATAATGGTAAAGAGAAAAACCACCGCTCTGCTCCTTTACGCAACCGCAAAGGGATTATTTGTCCCAATTGCTTGAAGACCGTAGGAGATCGCTGAGCCAAATGATTTACTTTCAATATCCATTGAGCCAGATTGTCAGGGTTTCCATCCCATTCAGGGACTAAGTCCTGACGCAACTTGTTATCAAAGTAAGCTTCTAGCTTGCTCTGAGTTACTGGAGCGTCTAATCTGAGATTAGGGTTTCTCTGATCAAGATCCCCCCAGTCTGGACTATGACTGTAACCTCCACCATCACCTCCATCAGGAGGACCTGAGCCTCCATGCCTTCCAGGAGGAGGAGGATTACTCCTCACACTTCTATGTGGCAATGATGGTCTAGGTAAAAATGGATTAGGTGTATGAGGGGGACCAAGAGATCCGTCATCATCAGGAGGTTCACCTCCTCCAGAAGCTCCATAAGGTCTGTGAGGAACCGTAATGGATTCTGGAATGCCCAAAGTACCCCTGCTCCGAACTTGAGGAGGAGTATAGAACATTTCTTCCAAACCTGCAGATCCAGTAAGTTTACTAGGATCCTGATGGTAAGGAGAATTGAAAAGAGTAGAGGGTCTGGGACCACGATTGTAAACCACAGACTGTCTCTGTCTAATCCGTTCATGATCAACTGGAAAGTTTTCTCCTTGATCCGTTCTGGAAATCAAAGGAGCTTCCTTAGCAGTATAGGCAACAGTGGACTGCTGAATGTTTCTGACAGGCATAGATGCATGAGGAGGAACTTCATGTCCAAGGACAGGGTTCACTGGTGCATTAATGACCTTGGCTTCATAGAAACTAGTATCTGCAGCAACCTTTCTCTGCAAAGCAGCTTGGGCAGCAGCAAAACGAATTTTGAAGCCGTTAATGTCAGAAGACATTTCCGCAATATCTGGGAGTGCAGGAGACAAAAAGTCATCCTTGACTGGTTTCCATATACCATTAGACTTGGATACCGCATCCCAATAAAATGCCAAAAAGTTTTCTACATCTTCACGTAGCGTAACACAAAGCACTTCCATGTCCTTAGAACTCCAAAGGGAGTCACTAGGCCATTCTGAAGGCAATGAAGGGACAGTAGGAGTAGGAAGTTTCATCTGCTGCAATACGCTTTCTCTTTCACTTGCAAGGTGATTGAGTGCATCTAACAGTTGCTTATACTTCCATGGATCAAGATAATACCCCGTACTACCATGTTGACTAACCCGTCCAGGATGTCCGAGTAGTACTACATTGAGTAAGGCTAACTCTTTCTTGAAGAGTCCAATAGCAAGGCGATTCAGAGCTCTAGTACCTGGTGCTTCCGCACGATTAAAGCTCATCTCTGCAATGCTAAGGAGTGCATCTCTTCTGGAAGAGAGTAGGGGATCAAGTCTGACCTCTCTCCGTACTCTTGCTGCACTGAAGCTTTTCAAAGGCTTACCAGGCACTACAAAGACATTTTGTAATGGTCCTGTGATAAGGGGTCCATCAAAAGTCCAATTGGTAAGTGCATGGTCAGTCTGATCAACTTCCACAGCAAAAGAGGCATCTGCAGCACTAATCTCTTCATCCGTAGTAAATGTCTGGTCAAGATCATTCACAGGAGTGAGTGGGGATCTAGTGTGCAAGAAACCAGGAGTAATAGGGGCAATTGGTCGCTCTGGTTGAGCAGCCAAAGGAGTAGACGGGTCGTCCTCAAGTTGTTGTTGTTGTCGAATTGTTGAGGTAGACATGTTGCTCAGCTTGAATGAGGTCAACTTGTCACGAGGTCGATACGATTCGAAACGAGTTTGAATACGAGTTGGTGTTGGATAAGGGTTTAGATAAAGAGGAGAGTTAGGATTAGAGGAGGAGGGCAGACGAGTGTGACTATAGAACTTGTCCTCTGGAAATTCCAAATCGGTTTGTTCCAGATTACGAGAAACTATATTGAGTAAAGACTTATTGATAGAGGATTGGGTTATATCTGCAATGGTGCTTAGAATCTACACTCTAGACACTGCTTAAGCAATTCCCAGAGTGTCCACCAATGTTTTGGAACCCGCAAAATTATGGTGTTAGGGCAAACTCTAAATCACCACAATTCCGTGAATGAACAGCTGAGAAGAATATCAAATCCTACTGCAGCACAACTCCAGAAACAATTTAACGTTTGTACTTTGGTTACAATCCGTTGTAATGGTCAATGCAGACGATACGCAGGAAGGTAATACGTTTCTTAGCAGTAGGGAATGAATAAGACTTCCAGAGTCTAGAGTTCACGGATGCTTAGGGGTCCAGATATTCCAAAAAGAGGGGAATGCACTTAGAGGCTAGAGGAAGTAGGTGGATGAATCCGACCATCCAACCAGTGACACTCTGAAGCGGGTAACAGCGATGTGTGAAGTAGTCTAGCAACTGCTTCACACAAGTTCAAGATCCTAATGCTCTGCAAAGGCAGTACACACTAGTAACTTAAACAAGAGCACTAATGGCAGGACTATCGACAGACAATCTCACCCTGTAGATTCGTAGTCACACGAGGTAGATACTACACTCACGCCCAAAGCAGGACAATCACTACTTCGAGTGCAATCAAATACAGTTACACAACTGTAAGCGACCCTTGAACTGGACAATCAACAGTTACTGAGATATAGAGGATGACACTGTATGTCACTCTAGTCACACTGATGTGCAAATGATGGGGTAGAAAATGGTTATTTATTTCAGAGGCAGAATGGGCTCCTTTTATATTGTATTTACAGGAGCTGACTAATACTACTGGAAACTTCTACCTATTAATAGATGGAAACTACTGGAAGCTAGTGGAATATGTGAGAAGGGGGTGGAAGTTTCCTAGCCAATGAGCTGCTTGGATTTGCTCTGACTCATGGCATGAGTCATGGATGGAGTCATAGTGTGACTCAGAGCAGGAGTCATAGTATGAGTAATCACAGGAGTCATGGTATGAGTCATGGAAGGAGTCATAGCATGAGTCATGGAAGGAGTCATAGCATGAGTCATGGCAGGAGTCATTGCATGAGTCACCATTACTCAAATAACTCGGTCAATACTTCGTTTCCCAGGCTGATTAGCACAGCTATGGGTAGGCATGGCTTCTATTGAACTCTCCACTGAAAATGGAGTCAGGAGGTGCAGTGGTTGTGAAGATATTGAGCATTTACTGGCAGTGGTGACCAGATTGAGTCGGAGATTGAAATGAGTCATGTGATTGAAAATGAGTCAGTTGTCCGGGTGACTCCGGCTGACTTTGAGGCTGCTGACACCTGCGAAGGTTTGTGGGTCCATGTGGGTCCCAAAACTTCGCCCAGCAGAACAATAAGTTTGTAGACTCATTTCTGCATGGAAAATTCCCAAAAAAAATATGAAAAAATAGAGAATATTTGAATGGCCCTGAATCAAGAGAAAGCAGCAGATATATGCTGATATTTTAAGGCCATCAAGCGGAATTGTACAGTTTTGGGACTTTAAACAAGATCTTTTTAAGGGAAAACCAGTTCCCATACAACTATCAACAAGACAACTGGGCTGATCTACTTCCGATCACAGAGTTTGCCTACAACAATGCTCTGAACGCAACTACCGGCGTCTCTCCGTTCTTTGCTAATAAAGGCTACCATCTGAACATCTCCATTCACCCCAAGAAAGAACTTGCCTCCACCAAAGCCCACCAATTCGTAACCGACCTCAATCAACTACACCAACATCTCTGAGAAACCATCTCCAATGCCCAGAAACAATACCAAGTCTCTGCGGACCAATGCCGCATTCCGGCTCCGGACCTGCAACTCAGAGACAAAGTATTTGTTAAGGCTGAACACTTCCAGACCACCCGTCCATCGAAGAAACTCTCCAAGAAATACTTAGGTCCTTATGAGGTCATTGCTTGCACAGGCAGCAGGTCCTTCACCCTCCACCTCCCTGACCACTTCCAAGCAGTTCATCTGGTCTTCCATATATCAATGCTCAAACCTGCTACTACAAACGAGATCTCCGGTCACACACAACCTGTATGGGAACTGGTTTTCCCTTAAAAAAGATCTTGTTTAAAGTCCCAAAACTGTACAATTTCGCTTCATGGCCTTAAAATATCAGCATATATCTGCTGCTTTCTCTTGATTCAGGGCCATTCAAATATTCTCTATTTTTTCATATTTTTTTGGGAATTTTCCATGCAGAAATGAGTCTACAAACTTATTGTTCTGCTGGGCGAAGTTTTGGGACCCACATGGACCCACAAACCTTCGCAGATGTCAGCAGCCTCAAAGTCAGCCGGAGTCACCCGGACAACTGACTCATTGTCGATCACATGACTCATTTCAATCTCCGACTCAATCTGGTCATCACTGCCAGTAAATGCTCAATATCTTCGCAACCACTGCTCCTCCTGACTCCATTTTCAGTGGAGAGTTCAATAGAAGCCATTCCTACCCATAGCTGTGCTAATCAGCCTGGGAAACGAAGTATTGACCGAGTTATTTGAGTAATGGTGACTCATGCAATGACTCCTGCCATGACTCATGCTATGACTCCTTCCATGACTCATACCATGACTCCTGTGATTACTCATACTATGACTCCTGCTCTGAGTCACACTATGACTCCATCCATGACTCATGCCATGAGTCAGAGCAAATCCAAGCAGCTCATTGGCTAGGAAACTTCCACCCCCTTCTCACATATTCCACTAGCTTCCAGTAGTTTCCATCTATTAATAGGTAGAAGTTTCCAGTAGTATTAGTCAGCTCCTGTAAATACAATATAAAAGGAGCCCACTCTGCCTCTGAATAAATAACCATTTCTACCCATCATCTGCACATCAGTGTGACTAGAGTGACATACAGTGTCATCCTCTATATCTCAGTAACTGTTGATTGTCCAGTTCAAGGGTCGCTTACAGTTGTGTAACTGTATTTGATTGCACTCGAAGTAGTGATTGTCCTGCTTTGGGCGTGAGTGTAGTATCTACCTCGTGTGACTACGAATCTACAGGGTGAGATTGTCTGTCGATAGTCCTGCCATTAGTGCTCTTTGTTTAAGTTACTAGTGTGTACTGCCTTTGCAGAGCATTAGGATCTTGAACTTGTGTGAAGCAGTTGCTAGACTACTTCACACATCACTGTTACCCGCTTCAGAGTGCCACTGGTTGGACGGTCGGATTCATCCACCTACTTCCTCTAGCCTCTAAGTGCATTCCTCTTTTTGGAATATCTGGACCCCTAAGCATCCGTGAACTCTAGACTCTGGAAGTCTTATTCATTCCCTACTGCTAAGAAACGTATTACCTTCCTGCGTATCGTCTGCATTGACCATTACAACGGATTGTAACCAAAGTACAAACGTTAAATTGTTTCTGGAGTTGTGCTGCAGTAGGATTTGATATTCTTCTCAGCTGTTCATTCACGGAATTGTGGTGGTTTAGAGTTTGCCCTAACACCATAATTTTGCGGGTTCCAAAACACAACCTCCACCTCCCCTGATCATCATTGAAGGAGATAATGAATATGAGATATCTGAGATCCTGGACTCAGGGATCGATCGTTGTTACAAGTGCAAGCTCCAGTACCTAGTCAAATGGACTGGATATGAAGGCACTGACAAAGAGTCCTCATGGATCTCTGCGTCCAAACTTGATCACACATCTGAATCTGTCTCTGACTTTCACTCCACTTATCCAGACAAACCTGGCCCTCTTATGAATCTTTAAGTTCCATTACTAATGCTAATTCTATTATTTTGCATCATCATTTTATTACAAGTCACAAAGGAATTACAAGTCTGCCCAAAACTCCAAAGGAATCTCACTCTGCCTCATTTTTCTCTGCTCTGAAATATTAAAATCATTTTCATTTTCATTTTTTAAGTTATACATTGCGTTTCCTTTTTCCCTTCCCCTTGTCAACCTCAGGCTCTGTCTCCGACACCATCTCCAACTCATCATCACTCTCTGCATCCGACACCCAATCTTTCTCATCCCCCATATCTGAATCTTCATCCAAGGGGGCCATGAACTTCCGCAGCCGACACAACTCAGCAGTCCGCCGACCCTCCAGAACCTCCTTCCATTTCATTGTCTTCACCAAGTCCACTAACAACCCCTCTGTCTGCCGGAGGTGCTCCGACTGCAGGTTAACCAGCCGGATAAGCTGGCCCATGGTACTATTGGGTGCAGAGACGTGCCCTGTACCTGCACCGGTCATTGCCCCTTCTGACCCAACACCGCTACCCCCAGCTGCCACAGCACCTGTCTCTGTCCACCGCTTTTTGGTCGGATGACCTTCCAATTCTTTCTCCGCCCCTCCTTGTACCACTAGCCAGGGCTGGATGCTCTGACTCTGGGGATCGAACTTTCCATCGATCCTACACCCTCCTTTCTGACCCTGACAACGATCGCAGGACCGAAGGCGGTGAGTTGGGCCGGTAGGCCACACACACTCCATGCCCACATCCCAACACAAGTCACAAATTACACCAGGCCCACTGAATGGCTCCATTGGAGCCAGAGCCTTGGGTGGTCCACTCCTTCTTGATGCAGCCTCCAAGTGCTCCCTCTCCTCCTCCTTGTCCTGCTGTTCAGCTGCCACCTTCTCCATCTCGCGCTTGCAAAGCTGGATCGCTGACCTAGCGACACGCAGCTCCTTCTTATGGGTCACCAACATGCAACTCTCTGCCTTGCACCATATGACCCTCCAGTCCGCCTCCTGCTTCTCTGTATCAGCACTTGGGTGCGCCTTCAATGAAAAACCATGACCTCGAGGTTCTTCTTGGTGGTAGTAGCATAAAGCTCTGCTCTTTTGCGAGCCTTGACCACAGCTACCCAAGCCATCTCCTCGTAACCATTCGAGGTTGGATCCGGCTCCACATCTGTCCCAACATCCACGCCTGCCTCAGGCTCTGCATTTGCGTCAAGCTCCATATTAGCATTGGGATCTGCCTCCACCTCTGCCCTCTCCACCTCCGCTGTGTCATCTTCCTCGCTGCACCCACTGCAAATAACAGCCATGACCACGGACGTAATGGCAAGTCCACCATAGGGACAGTTGTCAGACGGGTCATCTCCATCCACATAATTGAGATGATGGCGACCTCAGGGGTCCCTGCCCATATTGGCACACTCAGACTCCCAGGTGACTGGTCGCCCCTGCCCCGGTCACCTCCTCCTCTACCTCCATGGTGACTTCTAGCTCATGCACCTGCTCTTCCACTTCCTTCAGTCTCGTGGCCTCCATCACAGCTGCAAGTTCCTTGACCCTGCAGGCTCTCTCGGCTTTTGCTTCCTCCTCCTTCCTTCTCCGTTCCATCTCCGCTGCCTCCTTCCATCTCCGCTCCTCCTCCCCCTTCCATCTCCACTCCTCCTCCTCCTTCCGTCTTTGCTCCTCCTCCTCCTTCTGTCTCTGTTCCGCCTCCTCCTCCTCCTTCTGTCTCCATTCTGCCTCCTCCTCCTCTTTCCACCTCCGCTCCTCTTCCTCTTCCTTCCGTTGAGCCAGGAGCAATTGCTCCAGCTCAGCCACGCTCATGTTTTCCAAAGGGTTTGACATTGTTGAGGATAAGACCTCAATCATGCCCCTCCTTTTATATGTCTCCAGACCCCCAGTATAACTCCGACTGCGCCCAACCATCTCACTTATTCAATCCATGGATATGAGGCCTCAGGGGCTCGGCCTTAAATGGAGAGATACTGTTATGACTATATTCATTAACGCTGTCGGTTCGCTTATGGAATAGATCCTATAAGCCTGCACGCAACAGTCCTAGCAAACAGATGGTGTGTAACGCAGTTGTTCAGCACTTCCAAAGATCAATCAGGTTGAGGGGTAGAGGTAGCACTGAGTAACAGGGAAGTGGAATAGTGCTCTGTGGTTGGATGAGGATGGGAGCAAAAGGTCAGTTCCAATGGCTGATCGTGCTCTGTGACTGGATGACAATGGGGAGCCCGGTTGGGAGGTACGTGAAAGCTGGTTTCAGGAGAAGTGACCTCTTGGTGGCGGTGATGAGCCAGGACGCATCAAGGACATATATTGAACCACTCTGACAGTCCAACTCCGCCAGCATCTTTTCGTATCAACTTTTAAATAGCACCACAACTCCCTCTCCACCTCAGTCTCTAATTCTAGCCATCGATCGTCACTCATGTTTCATCGCCATCGATCATTATCAGCCTTCTATTCACACCAATCCTTTCATCATCATTCACATGGCTTCCAATTCTATTCCCCTCTCCAACATCGCTTCTAATAATATGTCACACTGGTCTCTGGACACAGAGGACTATCAAAAATACGCCGAGTTCCACAGGCATGTTAAGCCACCTCCACGTGTCAAAATACTTCCCAAACTCTTTCAACGTCCAAGATCCCCACCATGTCTCTCCTATGCCATTGGTGATCCTATATTCTTTCACAATTCCGTTGAACCATATACATTCCTCAGCATTTCGCCTCTATATTGTAACACGGATAGAAGAGTCAAACGTGAGGTAGAATTTCAGTCACCATCGCCAACCTATCCTCCCACTTCAATCCAACTCAGGTTATATCGTGTCAGGCAAAGGGACCGAATACCCTTGGAATGGGATACCATATGGAGACATATCACTAAGACAATAAGGAGTATTTGTTGTGGATGCTGACTGAAGTCCTCATGTGACTCAGGGTCAATTTACCTTCGGAGCCGTAGGGAAGATGGTATTGGTGGAAATTTCTATTGTTCTTTTATATGACTCACCCCTGTTTCATCTTTTAATTCATTCATACATGACTTGCTCATCCTTGTTCTATTTTTGGTTCTTTTATTACTCATCACCCCCTATTCTTACAAAGATTACCCCTATCTGTCGCTTCATTTCTCCATGATTTCCCCATTAGTAGTTCAACTTCACATGCTTCATCAGCAGGCTTGATCAGCATTTCTTGCATCATATCGCATCATTTGCTCCTCATATTGTGTCGTTGTGCCCTGGGGATTTGTATATAAAAGGGCGCTAGTTTTTGCCTTTGGAATCAATCAACAAGTTTTCAGCCAATGCTCTAAAGTCAAAGTCCACGCTCTAAGTCTACGCTCTACACTCTACATCACAATCCATCAGCTCTACACTGAGGTAAAACATCTTGGTTCAACAATCAGATTTCCCTCTGCTGTCAGTTCACTTAGGGAATAGATCCTATAAGCCTGTGCGCAACGGTCCTAGCAAACAGACGGTGTGTAATGCAGTTGTTCAGCACTCCAAAGATCAATCAAGTCGAGGGGTAGAGGTAGCACTTAGTAACAGGGAAGTGGAATAGTGCTCTGTGGTTGGATGGGGATGGGAGCGAAAGGTCGGTCCCGATGGCTGATCATGCTCTGTGACTGGATGACAATGGGGAGCCCAGTTAGGAGGTACGTGAAAGCTGGTTTCAGGAGAAGCGACCTCTCGGTGGCAGAGGGAAATCTGATCATTGAACCAAGGTGTTTTCCCTCAGTGTAGAGATGATGGATTGTGATGTAAAGCATAGAGCATAGACTTAGAGCGTGGACTTTGACTTTAGAGCATTGGCTGAAAACTTGTTGATTGATTCCAAAGGCAAAAACTAGCGCCCTTTTATATACAAATCCCCAGGGCACAACGACACAATATGAGGAGCAAATGATGCGATATGATGCAAGAAATGCTGATCAAGCCTGCTGATGAAGCATGTGAAGTTGAACTACTAATGGGGAAATCATGGAGAAATGAAGCGACAGATAGGGGTAATCTTTGTAAGAATAGGGGTGATGAGTAATAAAAGAACCAAAAATAGAACAAGGATGAGCAAGTCATGTATGAATGAATTAAAAGATGAAACAGGGGTGAGTCATATAAAAGAACAATAGAAATTTCCACCAATACCATCTTCCCTACGGCTCCGAAGGTAAATTGACCCTGAGTCACATGAGGACTTCAGTCAGCATCCACAACAAATACTCCTTATTGTCTTAGTGATATGTCTCCATATGGTATCCCATTCCAAGGGTATTCGGTCCCTTTGCCTGACACGATATAACCTGAGTTGGATTGAAGTGGGAGGATAGGTTGGCGATGGTGACTGAAATTCTACCTCACGTTTGACTCTTCTATCCATGTTACAATATAGAGGCGAAATGCTGAGGAATGTATATGGTTCAACGGAATTGTGAAAGAATGTTAAGAAAAGATATGGAGGGGTGTTATGGGTGAGTGTAAAATGATGGTGAGGGATGGTGGCGAAGTAGATTTTGAATAGGGGAGCAATTACTGCAAGGATGCAGATATATGCGGGGTCGATGGAAAGATATTGTTTAGTAGAGTAATGTTACCAAATATCAGAATATTTGGTTAAGAACTGGGACTTCTGCGAAATATTTGAGCAGAAATGGGAATAGCAACACTTCGAAAAAGTGTTTGCTTAATAGAAATGGATGTAATGATCCAAATCGTTCGTAATTTGAGATAGCTATATAGTTGATGCAATATCCTAATGGGATATGCAAAGGATTTCCAATCGAATAGGTCGTTTAGGAGTTATTCCAGGAACGACAGAAAGTTGACACAAGCTGTTTGTTTGCAGCTTGGAAGGGATTAAGAGTAATGAATCTCCTTATTGATACTCGTACACAGTTGTAGTTAATATACAATTTGACAATCACATGATAAAAAAGCCTTTTAGTAAGATTGAAACATATGATAAAAGAAATGATGTGGATACTGATAATATGTGATGTCATGGGGAAAAACTTTTTACAGAGAAAGGAGTTTTTACCCGTTTGACTTGAGGTTTATGACGAATGAAAATCATCATAATACCTCCCTTTTTGAGTAGTAACCACCCCCGTAGAACGAAAGGATGGCTCACAAAATAAAATCGAAAAACACCTTCTCCTCATCCCTTAATCAAAAATTCCCAAACTTTTCACAACTTTTTCTTATCATAAAACTCCCCCTTCTTGCTCCAATAGATTGTAATATTCCTTGAATAAATTCTTGACAAAGAATATAGGATCACCAATGGCATAGGAGAGACATGGTGGGGATCTTGGACGTTGAAAGAGTTTGGGAAGTATTTTGACACGTGGAGGTGGCTTAACATGCCTGTGGAACTCGGCGTATTTTTGATAGTCCTCTGTGTCCAGAGACCAGTGTGACATATTATTAGAAGCGATGTTGGAGAGGGGAATAGAATTGGAAGCCATGTGAATGATGATGAAAGGATTGGTGTGAATAGAAGGCTGATAATGATCGATGGCGATGAAACATGAGTGACGATCGATGGCTAGAATTAGAGACTGAGGTGGAGAGGGAGTTGTGGTGCTATTTAAAAGTTGATACGAAAAGATGCTGGCGGAGTTGGACTGTCAGAGTGGTTCAATATACGTCCTTGATGTGTCCTGGCTCGTCAACGCCCAGATCCCCATCCAATCCACTCAGATCCCCACGCATATGAAATCTATACTCCATTTGGGAACCGTCACATCTCCACTTATCTGTCCGATTGTCACTGCTGAATCTCGCCCATCCGTGTCCAGTTCTGATTGATGCATCAGCATCACCATAGGAACCTGGACATCCATCCCCGTCGGACTCAGACATACTCATGTAAGGCCGTCAGCCTCGGAGACCCATCACCAGAGTAATTATTATTAGATTTCAAATATGTATTTAAGTTGCCCGATGACGAGCCAGGACACAGCGAGGACGCATATCAAACCACTCTGACAGTCCAACTCTGCCAGCATCTTTTCATATCAACTTTTAAATAGCACCACAACTCCTTCTCCACCTCAGTCTCTAATTCTAGCCATCGATCGTCACTCATGTTTCATCGCCATCGATCATTATCAGCCTTCTATTCACACCAATCCTTTCATCATCATTCACATGGCTTCCAATTCTATTCCCCTCTCCAACATCGCTTCTAATAATATGTCACACTGGTCTCTGGACACAGAGGACTATCAAAAATATGCCGAGCTCCACAGGCATGTTAAGCCACCTCCACGTGTCAAAATACTTCCCAAACTCTTTCAACGTCCAAGATCCCCACCATGTCTCTCCTATGCCATTGGCGATCCCATATTCTTTCACAATTCCGTTGAACCATATACATTCCTCGACATTTCGCCTCTATATTGTAACACGGATAGAAGAGTCAAATGTGAGGTAGAATTTCAGTCGCCATCGCCAACCTATCCTCCCACTTCAATCCAACTCAGGTTATATCGTGTCAGGCAAAGGGACCGAATACTCTTGGAACAGGATACCATATGGAGACGGATCACTAAGACAA
The DNA here is from genome assembly GCA_025174535.1 of Cantharellus purpuraceus. Classification (NCBI taxonomy): domain Eukaryota; kingdom Fungi; phylum Basidiomycota; class Agaricomycetes; order Cantharellales; family Hydnaceae; genus Cantharellus; species Cantharellus purpuraceus. Next base: position 38,231 of record JALBUN010000041.1, read on the forward strand.
TAAGGAGTATTTGTTGTGGATGCTGACTGAAGTCCTCATGTGACTCAGGGTCAATTTACCTTCGGAGCCGTAGGGAAGATGGTATTGGTGGAAATTTCTATTGTTCTTTTATATGACTCACCCCTGTTTCATCTTTTAATTCATTCATACATGACTTACTCATCCTTGTTCTATTTTGGTTCTTTTATTACTCATCACCCCTATTCTTACAAAGATTACCCCTATCTGTCATTTCATTTCTCCATGATTTCCCCATTAGTAGTTCAACTTCACATGCTTCATCAGCAGGCTTGATCAGCATTTCTTGCATCATATCACATCATTTGCTCCTCATATTGTGTCGTTGTGCCCTGGGGATTTGTATATAAAAGGGCGCTAGTTTTTTGCCTTTGGGAATCAATCAACAAGTTTTCAGCCAATGCTCTAAAGTCAAAGTCCACGCTCTAAGTCTACGCTCTACACTCTACATCACAATCCATCAGCTCTACACTGAGGTAAAACATCTTGGTTCAACAATCAGATTTCCCTCTGCTGTCAGTTCACTTAGGGAATAGATCCTATAAGCCTGTGCGCAACGGTCCTAGCAAACAGGCGGTGTGTAATGCAGTTGTTCAGCACTCCAAAGATCAATCAAGTCGAGGGGTAGAGGTAGCACTTAGTAACAGGGAAGTGGAATAGTGCTCTGTGGTTGGATGGGGATGGGAGCGAAAGGTCGGTCCCGATGGCTGATCATGCTCTGTGACTGGATGACAATGGGGAGCCCAGTTAGGAGGTACGTGAAAGCTGGTTTCAGGAGAAGCGACCTCTCGGTGGCAGAGGGAAATCTGATCATTGAACCAAGGTGTTTTCCCTCAGTGTAGAGATGATGGATTGTGATGTAAAGCATAGAGCATAGACTTAGAGCGTGGACTTTGACTTTAGAGCATTGGCTGAAAACTTGTTGATTGATTCCAAAGGCAAAAACTAGCGCCCTTTTATATACAAATCCCCAGGGCACAACGACACAATATGAGGAGCAAATGATGCGATATGATGCAAGAAATGCTGATCAAGCCTGCTGATGAAGCATGTGAAGTTGAACTACTAATGGGGAAATCATGGAGAAATGAAGCGACAGATAGGGGTAATCTTTGTAAGAATAGGGGGTGATGAGTAATAAAAGAACCAAAAATAGAACAAGGATGAGCAAGTCATGTATGAATGAATTAAAAGATGAAACAGGGGTGAGTCATATAAAAGAACAATAGAAATTTCCACCAATACCATCTTCCCTACGGCTCCGAAGGTAAATTGACCCTGAGTCACATGAGGACTTCAGTCAGCATCCACAACAAATACTCCTTATTGTCTTAGTGATATGTCTCCATATGGTATCCCATTCCAAGGGTATTCGGTCCCTTTGCCTGACACGATATAACCTGAGTTGGATTGAAGTGGGAGGATAGGTTGGCGATGGTGACTGAAATTCTACCTCACGTTTGACTCTTCTATCCATGTTACAATATAGAGGCGAAATGCTGAGGAATGTATATGGTTCAACGGAATTGTGAAAGAATGTTAAGAAAAGATATGGAGGGGTGTTATGGGTGAGTGTAAAATGATGGTGAGGGATGGTGGCGAAGTAGATTTTGAATAGGGGAGCAATTACTGCAAGGATGCAGATATATGCGGGGTCGATGGAAAGATATTGTTTAGTAGAGTAATGTTACCAAATATCAGAATATTTGGTTAAGAACTGGGACTTCTGCGAAATATTTGAGCAGAAATGGGAATAGCAACACTTCGAAAAAGTGTTTGCTTAATAGAAATGGATGTAATGATCCAAATCGTTCGTAATTTGAGATAGCTATATAGTTGATGCAATATCCTAATGGGATATGCAAAGGATTTCCAATCGAATAGGTCGTTTAGGAGTTATTCCAGGAACGACAGAAAGTTGACACAAGCTGTTTGTTTGCAGCTTGGAAGGGATTAAGAGTAATGAATCTCCTTATTGATACTCGTACACAGTTGTAGTTAATATACAATTTGACAATCACATGATAAAAAAGCCTTTTAGTAAGATTGAAACATATGATAAAAGAAATGATGTGGATACTGATAATATGTGATGTCATGGGGAAAAACTTTTTACAGAGAAAGGAGTTTTTACCCGTTTGACTTGAGGTTTATGACGAATGAAAATCATCATAATACCTCCCTTTTTGAGTAGTAACCACCCCCGTAGAACGAAAGGATGGCTCACAAAATAAAATCGAAAAACACCTTCTCCTCATCCCTTAATCAAAAAATTCCCAAACTTTTCACAACTTTTTCTTATCATAAAACTCCCCCTTCTTGCTCCAATAGATTGTAATATTCCTTGAATAAATTCTTGACAAAGAATATAGGATCACCAATGGCATAGGAGAGACATGGTGGGGATCTTGGACGTTGAAAGAGTTTGGGAAGTATTTTGACACGTGGAGGTGGCTTAACATGCCTGTGGAACTCGGCGTATTTTTGATAGTCCTCTGTGTCCAGAGACCAGTGTGACATATTATTAGAAGCGATGTTGGAGAGGGGAATAGAATTGGAAGCCATGTGAATGATGATGAAAGGATTGGTGTGAATAGAAGGCTGATAATGATCGATGGCGATGAAACATGAGTGACGATCGATGGCTAGAATTAGAGACTGAGGTGGAGAGGGAGTTGTGGTGCTATTTAAAAGTTGATACGAAAAGATGCTGGCGGAGTTGGACTGTCAGAGTGGTTCAATATACGTCCTTGATGTGTCCTGGCTCGTCAACGCCCAGATCCCCATCCAATCCACTCAGATCCCCACGCATATGAAATCTATACTCCATTTGGGAACCGTCACATCTCCACTTATCTGTCCGATTGTCACTGCTGAATCTCGCCCATCCGTGTCCAGTTCTGATTGATGCATCAGCATCACCATAGGAACCTGGACATCCATCCCCGTCGGACTCAGACATACTCATGTAAGGCCGTCAGCCTCGGAGACCCATCACCAGAGTAATTATTATTAGATTTCAAATATGTATTTAAGTTGCCCGATGACGAGCCAGGACACAGCGAGGACGCATATCAAACCACTCTGACAGTCCAACTCTGCCAGCGTCTTTTCATATCAACTTTTAAATAGCGCCGCAACTCCTTCTCCACCTCAGTCTCTAATTCTAGCCATCGATCGTCACTCATGTTTCATCGCCATCGATCATTATCAGCCTTCTATTCACACCAATCCTTTCATCATCATTCACATGGCTTCCAATTCTATTCCCCTCTCCAACATCGCTTCTAATAATATGTCACACTGGTCTCTGGACACAGAGGACTATCAAAAATATGCCGAGCTCCACAGGCATGTTAAGCCACCTCCACGTGTCAAAATACTTCCCAAACTCTTTCAACGTCCAAGATCCCCACCATGTCTCTCCTATGCCATTGGCGATCCCATATTCTTTCACAATTCCGTTGAACCATATACATTCCTCGACATTTCGCCTCTATATTGTAACACGGATAGAAGAGTCAAATGTGAGGTAGAATTTCAGTCGCCATCGCCAACCTATCCTCCCACTTCAATCCAACTCAGGTTATATCGTGTCAGGCAAAGGGACCGAATACTCTTGGAACAGGATACCATATGGAGACGGATCACTAAGACAATAAGGAGTATTTGTTGTGGATGCTGACTGAAGTCCTCATGTGACTCAGGGTCAATTTACCTTCGGAGCCGTAGGGAAGATGGTATTGGTGGACGTTTCTATTGTTCTTTTATATGACTCACCCCTGTTTCATCTTTTAATTCATTCATACACGACTTACTCATCCTTGTTCTATTTTGGTTCTTTTATTACTCATCACCCCCTATTCTTACAAAGATTACCCCTATCTGTCATTTCATTTCTCCATGATTTCCCCATTAGTAGTTCAACTTCACATGCTTCATCAGCTGCTTGATCAGCATTTCTTGCATCATATCACATCATTTGCTCTTCATATTGTGTCGTTGTGCCCTGGGGATTTGTATATAAAAGGGCGCTAGTTTTTTGCCTTTGGGAATCAATCAACAAGTTTTCAGCCAACGCTCTAAAGTCAAAGTCCACGCTCTAAGTCTATGCTCTATGCTTTACATCACAATCCATCATCTCTACACTGAGGTAAAACTCCTTGGTTCAACGATCAGATTTCCCTCCGCCACCGAGAGGTTGATTCTCCTGAAACCAGCTTTCGCATACCTCCCAACCGGGCTCCACATTGTCATCCAGTCACAGAGCACGATCAGCCATCGGGACCGACCTTTAGCTCCCATCCTCATCCAACCACAGAGCACTATCCCACTTCCCTGTTACGTACCCCTCGCCCTGATTGATCTTTGGAGTGCTGAACAACTGCGTTACACACCGTCTGTTTGCTAGGACCGTTGCGCGCAGGCTTATAGGATCTATTCCATAAGCGAACCGACACCGACTGGGGACTTCATTCCCCAGTTTGAATATTGAATCATGCCTAGTTCCTAAGTCCGATCCTAATTCTCTAAGTTGTACTCTGTCTCCAAAATCTCAGACACCAGTATTAGTGAGGGCGCAGCACATAAGCTGAAGCCGAGTCCGTTCCAACCCCCACGATGTACCCTGACCCCTCTCCAACTCCAACCCAACCTCCAACCTGACTTCCGACCCAATCTCCAACCCCCAATTGGACCTAGTGCATAACAGGTTGCCAAGATATTGAGCATTTACTGGCAGTGGTGACCAGATTGAATTGGAGATTGAAATGAGTCATGTGATTGAAAATGAGTCAGCTGATCAGGTGACTCTGCTGACTTTGAAGCTCCTGTGAAGTTTTATGGGTCCATGTGGGTCCCAACTTTGCCTAGCAGAACAATAAGTTTGTGAACTCATTTCATATGAAAAAATAGAGAATATTTCAATGACCCTAAATCAAGAGAAAGCAGCAAGTTTATGTTCATATTTTAAGGCCAGGAAGCAAAATTGTACAGTTTTGAGACAGTAAACAAGATCTTTATCAGGGAAAACCAGACCCCATACAGTACTTCTAGAGGTGTTCATTAGACATATCACCTCTGGAGAGGCATACAACCAACCCACCATGGTTGGTAAATGAAAACCAGGTCTTCTAGGAGCCCCTCAAGCAGTATGAAAGGCTGCTAAATGCTCCCTAGTGGAGCATTTGGGTCACAATAAGCTAGATTGTGACCTTGAGTGAGACATTGCATTAGCACTTGCCTCCTCCTCATTCATCCCATTGGATGAGGATGCCATGACAATGTCAGGGATGACTGAGAGTTGCCCCCCTCCAGAGCTATATGATCAGGACAATCATATGGATATGGATCAATCCAAACAGCTCCATAAGGAGCTGTATGAATGACTAGTGAATGAGGTCATACCTCATTCAAGAAGGGGAGGGTGTAAGTACCCTAGGTACTTATGTAGTATAGACATTATCTGTATATATCTACAGCATTCCACTAGGGAATGCTCTCATCTTGGTAGATGTATGCACCCATAAGGTGCATATATAGTTATTACATAATCTGTGGACCCAAGTATACATGTGGGTCCACATGTAGAAAGAAGAACTTAGAAATTACCACACTGTACAGCACATAGCACAACCAATAAACTTAGGTTGAGTTCTGTGTCAGTGTGAACCAAGTCAACCAATTTACATCTCAAATATGCTCTTTTGTGGCTGGTCCATCATTTATTGTTCTTGTTTCTGAATCAGCCATTTCACCTAGTAGCTTGGTTATGGCTACTAGTTGCTGAGTGCAATCCTTGCCAATATTGTATGCAGTTTGTGTGATTGTCTTCTTATAGTTGCTGTATGAACATAGAACTGCAACAATGGTAGCTAGGTCAGTTTTGTTATCTTCTGTAATACCTTTGCCAGCTAATATAGAGACAGGATCTCCAGGGTCTGTGCTAGTGGGAGATGCTGATCATCTAGGCCATGGTTGTGGAGGAATATTTAGGCCTAGGTTATGTGGATTTAGTGTATTTTGTGGCATTTGTATAAGGAGTAGCGTTAAGGGAACAAGGGTTTGATTAGAAGGAGGTTTTCTGAGACACTTTTCACGGTGAGGAGTTTAGTTCACTATTGCTATCGTGGGAAAGTTTGAGATGATCGTGGTATGGGTCCAAGAGTCCTCGAGACATAACGGTCTCGTGCGGTCACCGTTACATAAACCCCATTCCCGAGTGTGTATATGTGTAGCTGTACCTGACATAATGGTCGGAGCAAAGGGTTCACTCTAGAGTCCCCCTAGGTTACAGACCCTGGCCGAGAAAGAAGACAGGCTATATAAACTATAACCAGTGAGTTGAAACTTCTTGTCTTTCTTCCACAATGTCTGACGCCAAAGTGACAGACGTTACAAATAAGCCATTTGATTATGTTATTGCAGGTGGAGGAGTAAGCTGTGACATCTCCTGCTCCTACCTCCATGATGCCGAGATACACTAGACTGCAGGCTTGACGCTCGCGGCCAGATTGAGTGAGGATCCCTCAGTTTCCGTGCTTGTCCTGGAAGCTGGTCGCCCTAATCTGGATGATCCAACGATTCTCGTTCCTGGATACGGGGCTCAATATGGAGATCCGAATTATGACTGGGCATTCTCAACTGTCAAGCAGCCACATTCTAATGATAGGGTATTTTTTTGGTCCCGGGGGAAGAGTCTTGGTGGCACTTCTGCTATGAATTTGCACGAATGGATGTGAGTATAAAGCTAGAGCGAATATGCTGGTTGCTAATGCACGAGAAGTAAACCGCCTGCCGCCGACGTTAACGCTATAGAGCGCCTAGGAAATCCTGGGTGGGGATGGGAGAGCTTTTTGAAATATAGCAAAAAGAGTGAAACGTCAGATACTTATGACTCATGTCGCTGATGATGAGCTGATGTTCTACAATGTATAGTTTCCAGGCACCGGCAGATGACCAGAACGCGTCCCTTCCTCTTGCTTTCAGCAAAAAAAACCGAGGCACCACGGGCCCGATACAAACGTCACTCCCCTTCTTGGCTCAATCCCCTGAAAGTCCATTCCTGACATGCTTGCGCAAGATGGGAGTCAAATCGAACGAGGACCCGTATGGTGGAGACGTGAGTACTCGACCTTTTGGAGCTATTATTTATACATACGATACCGTTCCTAGAACACTGGTGCCTGGATTGGCAGTACCGCCATCGATTCCAAGACACTTGATCGTTCCTACGCTGCGACTGGGTATTACCAGCCAAACAAAGATCGTCCCAATCTTACCGTGCGTCCGAAAATGAATACGAATATACGCCCCGGCTGATACACATGCGCATCAGGTCCTTACTGAAGCCACTGTCCTAAAAGCGTTGTTTGCTGACCGTCGCTCTCCCCACGAAAATCTGACAGCCACAGGTGTCGAATTCCGATTGGGATCCGAGGACTCCCATGCGTACGTCGCGCGTGCGCGAAAGGAAGTCGTTTTGTCTGCCGTGACCATCAAAAGTCCGCAGATTCTTGAGCTTTCGGGTATTGGGCGTAAGGATGTATTGGATCGCCTTGGCATTAATGTCAATATCAATCTCCCTGGTGTTGGCGAAAATATGCAAGAACACTATTCTTTTCGTACTGCTGTCTTTTGTTCCTCAGAGTTATTCTATTAACCCACTAATACCAGATATAAATTTCGAGCTCAAGGACGATGTCACACTTCAAGCAGTTGATATAAAACATGCTCCAGAATCAGCTGCTGATCAGTCGAAACAACGGTAAGCTCTACTCGAACTCCTGCTTTATGCATGTTGCTTATCTTCGGAGCGTAAGGGCGCACTTTTCTCATATATCCCACTTTCTGTGGCAAATCCAAAGGGTGCCGTTGCCCTCGTTGCCAAAGCGGAACAGGCCATAGAGGAGCAGAAGGCTTCAGGACACCTACCAGCTGGTCTCGCCGAGCAGTATGATCTCCAACTCGAGGCGCTCAAGAATGGCACTCTCCCTGACCTCGAAGTCATCTCAATATTAGAGAGATACCCAATCACACGTGTGTGGTCAGCTTCATGACTGGGGATGGGAACTGACGCAGTTGAAGGTCAGCCCCCCCTCACCCTGAGAAGCAGCACGTAGGCATGGTTACGGTACTAAGCCACCCCCTGTCTCGTGGAACAATCGTGATTTGTTCCATCAGGTCTTTCGTGTGTTTATGCTGACATGATTAATACAGCATTCCGTGAGCCAGGATCCTATGCAACAGCCTGAGATTGATCCACACTACCTCGAGAATGACTTTGGTGAGTTTTACTACCTTGAATTACAACAGTTACCAGCAACTCGCGCAGATTTGGAGATGTTAGTTCAACACTTCAAGTTCAGCATGGCTGTAGCCCAGCTTGAACCCTTGAAGTCTATGATTGATTGTGAAGAGGATCCCAAAGCAAAGTGTACTACAGACGATGAGATCAGAGGTTCGTTTATCTGTGTTAATTGTTCTTTATAGTGAGCGCCATTCTCTTGTACCTGGCATCGCAGAATATATCAAGAACACAGGGGGCACACTCTGGTAGGAAACTCATTATCAACTCCTTTTTTTTTACCGAAATCCCACACTTTACTGTAGGCACACCATCGGTTCCTGCTCCATGATGCCCCGCGACAAACAAGGGGTTGTTGACCCTGAACTCAAGGTGACGATGATTCAAATTATGAGCTATGTATGAGTCGTCTCACATGTTTCATGATCAGGTATATGGCACCCAGAACCTGCGCGTCGTTGACATCTCAATCATACCCCTTCATATGGCGTCTCACACACAAGGTATGTATAGTCCGTCTGTCCCCATTGCCATTTCCACTAACCTTGCCATTCCAAGCCGTGGCGTATGCTATTGGAGAGAAGGCAGCCGATATCATTCGTGGAACACACTGAATAGTGAGAAATCGAAACAGGCTCGTTTCCGGTCCTTTATCTTGAATAGAATGCCCACACGATTGGTGACTTGTGACAGTTGACGATCGTCTGACAAGACTATTCACCAGGGAAACTACGCTATGGGGCCACTGGATATCAAGTAAAGCAACGGTGTGACTTTAGGGTAAAGGGCAGCACGCAAGGATTCATCTTTCAACAGGGATGCGCTGTTCAAGACCAACATTGCAGAGAAAGCATAAGGTTGTAACACTTTGGAACACTAGCAGCATCGACAATCAATCCGTTATATTTGATGACACACTACAGGTATCTATGAGATGAATGAGGCCATGACCTCCTGATTCACCACCACTTGCGACGCTGACGGGAGTGTGAAAGCCCTCCAAGCTCGCAAGATATTTCGTGTAACTGAGAAGTTTGAAGAATCAAGCAGTATAGGAATTCCTCGTTCGAATTCTGATGTAGGCCATGGCATTCGCAGCACGCGTGTTGAGGCTTCTAATTCGGTATGATGTTACAATTGCATCTTTGAGCCAATGGCAAAGCTGCCACTGAAAAAACTATGTTGTAGTCATGCTCACAATTAGAAGTGATCCCAGGGTAGTTCTCCAGGGTAAATAGCCGTTCTGCCACCATTGCGTTCGTCAGGACACCAATCTAGTAACCCGGTAAGCTCTGACGCTGAGGTATAATAGGGATGGAAACGAAAGAAGGAATTCCGGCGTCGGCGCTTCTCTAATAACTCGCCATGACAACCATACAGGTCCTGCGAGAAGGGTGAATAGCCATTTTCGGCCTGGAAAACAGATAGTGGTTAGCAGAAACGACCGCCTCCATTGTCTATTGTATGATACCTCTCCCTGGTACTGAAGTGTAGTATCCCCTTCTTCGTCAATCCCGATGTATGTGAATCGGGTTGCGGGCCACCGCAAGGCACGGATGTGCAGTTGCTCAAAGCGCCTTCTCTTCATTTCAAAGCCAATAACAGTGATGTGCTCCGGGTAGCTTCCTGTGACTTCATGAAATCGCGCGATGGAAAATAGAAGATTTTGGTAGGAATCCAGGGAGTGCTCTTCGCTGGTCGCACGTTCGAATGGCATGAATCCATTGTGAAAGACGTTGGACTCGATGGCGAGACGCGAGTATGATTCTCCCTCCGAAGTAGTCCATGTTCCGCGAGTTTGACCGCTGCCAGGGACTAATTTTAGCGAGAACTAAGAATATCTAAAATCCACCCACCCACTGAAAACTAGTAAGCTCTGTTTATCTGCTAGTGCAACTTCAGCCCTTATTCAATCATACTGAATTACGTTTCCAAGAAATGGATATTGCGAGATTTACCCTTTTACTATGTGGCTGAAAAATGCCGTGATGCTCCGGCTGCCTTTTTGATACTCTGCAAGGATCCAGTCGCTGTCATCAAGCCGTCGTTCTGGAAGGCACCCTTTCCAGATGGCGTGTCCAGCCACCACTATCAGATTCTTGGCATAAACGCGACCAGATATTGTTGATAATATGGAATCTGGGTGTCGCTGGTAGCCAGCTTCATGGGCCACGGAAGTGATTGGTGTGGATGCGACACCTATGCCAAACCACAGTCGAAGGTTCAGAAGAAGAGAAATGGCGAGGGACGCGAGAAGGATGAGGACCGCGAGGTTTGTGACTCTCGACCTTTGCCGCAAAGTCACCAGCCGTAATGAAATCGACCCATGAGCTGTCTTGCTGAAAACTGGGGCTGGGAGCATGTTGCTGCAGTCAGCGAGCGGCTCTTGCCGAAGGCTGCAACCGAGCTTCAACTTTACCCCTTTCCTGCGATCTAACATCCTATTCTAGCAGGTGCTTGCAGCTTTTATGGCAATAAATTTTTACAATTTGCGCTTGCCTCTGACTACGTAACGTTCTACCGTCTACAGAGGGCAAATGGTATCGCCACTCACCGTTGTAGATGCTCCAATGTTGACAGGATTCTCTTTCCTGCTTGAAACACATATTCTACCAATGTATTTTTGGTTCTCTCAACGACTTGGATGACTTTCCCAAAACGCACCTTTACTGTGCAGGCAAAGCTCAAGCATCACACACTCGTCATTCAAGAAACACTTTACGGCGGCCTTCTCACGATTTCTCGATGGGTCCCAGCTTATCTTGCATTCCTTCGCCGTTTTGTATGATTTCCTTAAGTTCATTTGGGCGCTAGGAAACTCGGTACCTGGATGGTTTCCAATTCTCCACGGCCGGTAGCATGACTTTCTGAAGCAAGGTACAAGGTGACAGATGGGATGTTTCCATGCGTAACCCATCAGAGCATCACCAACGATTTGTGAATATCTCTACAGCGCCTAGTATGGGCTCATATAACCCATATCCAGTCGTTGCGCTTCAAATTTTGTGCGGGACAAACATGGATGAAAGTACTCATGGTACGCCTCTAGTGTACTTGACTACTAAAATAACGTCACTTCCACCCCTTTCCTCGTACAATCACCCACCAAGCCCCCGCATCATTGACACATACTATTTTGCATTCATCCTTTTTCTTCGGACCATCGATCTAGCGCAACACCACCCCTCAAACCATCATCCTCATTTCCAAGGTTCATCTAAATGGCTCATGACATGTAGCTTGGTCAACTGTTATGGGGGAGTCACTCAGTGCACGCGGTCGGTGTTAGTTTCAAGCACTCTCCCACCATTGACATTTGTTTTCGCGTCCACATTGTCCTCTGTTCTTCTGGCTATAGGCATGCTTGACGATACACGATGAGTATCCATGCCTTTTTATCTCCATCAGCAGCTAGGATGCCAGCCTGTTAGGCTTTACATTCAATCTGAGGTTCTCACAACCCTGAGTTCCCCAGATTCGCTACACCCGAGATGGGGGGAGTTATCATATTTATCGATTGCCAATAAGCAACCCGAAAACCTCTCGATCAAGGAGAAGCTCCATGACAACCTCTCGAGATTCATTCGCATAATCCGCAATGCACGTCTCACACGTCAAATTAGCCCTTTGGACAAGGGAAATTCAAATAAACATTGTTATTAACTTACAAACCCATATCCGTTAGACAACAAACACGAATACAATGTTAGAATAGATACCAAAACAGGCTGCACAACAACAAAAAATGCATAAAGAAATCCAAGGGTGCTCAAGAGCTAACGGAAGCGGAAACTGCGGTTACAGCATTTCATAACGGAAAAGCGCACGACCAGGAGATAACAAGAAAAAAAGGATGACATAGAACTGCGCACCATCAGCATATATTAATGGCGACGCTCACTTGTTCTTCCCAAACAGCGAGCGAATGCCGCCCCCAATACGCTGTTTCAAAGGCCGTCCAGACGTCCCAAACTCATCGACCGTCGTAGTCGACGCCATGAATGGCGAGCTAGTCGCCGGCATCGACGGCGAGTGGCTCGATTGTCCGAACGGGGACCGATTTGGAGACCGATTCAACGTCGTGTGTATCGTATGCGGAACCGCAACGTCTTCCGCATGCTCAAAATCGGGGCTAGACACCATTCGCATTCCATAATCTAGCGATTCTGAGCGAGGCGGGAGGTGCACCGAGGTAGACTGCGACGCTTGATGGTGCCCGCGTCGTCCTTGCTCGCTGGGAGATCTTAACAAGGTCCCTGAAGACTGTGTCGAACTATGCCCGAAACGCGGGGCCGTAGAGCCGGATGCTGTGAAACACCGTGGGTTGGCACACGCTAATACTTGTGATCACATTGCCAACTGTTTTACTTACCTGCCGATCCTACACTATCGCTGGTATGAGGGCGGCGCAGCTTTGGCGACCGAGGTTTTTTCGGTTTCTTCGCCTCCACCACCCCGGCCTCCTTCTCCAAGCTCGTCGTCCTCTCCAACCCACATTCCACGTTCTCCCTCTCCTTTGCAACTTCAGCACTCCGCCGCTCCTTGGAAACCCCCCGTCCATATCGCTCCATCGACTTCTGGCTCATCATCATCCGCTCCTGCCCTCTTTTCCTCCTCTCCTCGTCCCTCCGGCGTTCTAGCTCTACACCTTCCTCTTCCTCCTCCCCTACAACAGGATCAGCCTCAAACCTTGACCGCGTCGGACTCTTGAATCGCTGCGCCTCGCCCCGCGCAAACCGCCGCTCCAGCTGCACCTTCTCCCCATACGCGGCAAGCTGAGCCGACAAATTCGATCCCTCGGTAAGCGCGTTCAGTTCCAATATCTCCTTGGCCGCTTTTTGGACCAATGCCTCCGCTTGCGCATGGTTGGACACTGTACGTATATTGAGCCCCAGCTCCGGCACCTCCATCTCGTCGGCCTCGTCTTCCTGGTCTTCTTCGTCGTCAGACGAGAACGTGCCACGCGTAGTGTCAGGATCCAAAGACGGCATCGAAACTGCTGTGCTCGTACTCGCCATCGTCCCCGTACTCGTATCATACGACGCGTAACTCATCGCAGACGACAACGAGTCCCCGCGCAGTCGATTATCAGCGCCAAGGTGTGCCCCCACATTCAAGCCAAGTGAACTCCCGCTGCTCTTCTCCTTTAGCGACGGCCCACCCACCTCCCTTCGCGAGGGACTGGTCTTCTCCCGCAGCAACGGACTCACCCGCTCCCGCTTATCCACCAAACTCCCCCGACTCCCACTCTCCCTTAATGTGCCCTCAAACCTGAGCGCCCCACGTGATCCCGAGCGCCGCACCGAAAAGTCGCCACGTAGGATCCCAGGGCGTGTACGTGGTGACAAGCGCACGGCTGGCGGAAGCGGAGGCGGGGGAGGTGCTGGCGGAGGCGGAGGCATGTTGTTTCCAGCAGGTGTCACACCCAGCCTCAGCCCCAGACTGGTCCCCTCAGCGTGCCTCGACGGAATAGGAATCGGGTCCGCCCGCTTCGTATCTGTGCTCGTGCGCTCCTCCACGGTGTCCTCCCCGTCATCGTCACTACTATACTCGCCGCCATCGTCCTCTCCGTCTACCATGTTCTCGAGAGAATGCCGTGGCATAGGGGTAAGCTCGGAGTCCATCCCCCTCAAAGGAACTCCATAATCTTCAAAAACATCATCGTCACAGAACACCTCTTCGGGAACCCGAGGACGATCGTGCGAACTCGACGTGAATGTCGTCTGTTCAGCAGGAGCAGTGTGGATCTCTTCTCTGTGCGTCTGGCGTGACGGCGAGAGCGAGCTAATACCCGCGGAAAACGACGGCCTGCCTCGCGTCGACTCCCGCTCTACATCCTTCTCCCTTTCTCGCGCATCGCTCGGCATGTCGAATTTCTTGAACAAGCTTAACAAGCTTCGCTTCGTACGGGGGCGTATGCTAGCCAGCGTCGATGATGTGAAAAAGGTAGCATTGGCAGAAAGATTAGGCAACGCCCCGCCATTGCCAAAGGGAGGAGCATCCGTGCCATCTGCACTACGCGGACGGCTACACGACGACGACGTCGATGCAGGCGGTTGATTAGCGCGCGAAGACGACATGGGAGAGTCAAATATATGGGGGAGACTGGGGCGTCGTTGCTCTGGTGGTAAAAAGGGCACTGGCGGCGACACCCAGCCGTCAGAAGAAGTAGTAGTAGTAGGAGCAGCGCTCGCGCTGCCGAATGTATAGGGTAAAGGGGGAGAGGGAATCGTGCGTTCACGGTCTGATGAGTTTGTCGGGAGACGGCGGGGAGAGGGCGGTGGACTCCCGACATTAGATATACCACGTCGTGCAGGTGACGAAGTAGGGATGGGAACGGGAATATGCTTGGGACTTGTGAGTTGGGCAGGCGCTTGTTTCGGGCTCCGAGAGAGATGCTCGACGCTGTGCCTGCTACCTACGCGTTTGTTGTCGTCCTCGTTTCGTGGAAAGCCGAGGACAGCGGCGGCCTTGCCGTAGAATCTGACCTGGCTCTTCTGAAACTCCTTCTCCTTTGCTTTTTCGTTCTCGTAGTATTCTCGGATGACCGCGCGGAGCAAGTCGGATGGGGGTGGTGTGGTAGACGAGGATGTGGGAGTCGGGCTGGAAGCGGGTGGGAGAAGATCGAGGGGAGTTACGCCGCGTTTATCGGGGATATGAGGGGCAGCGCCATGTGCGAGCAAGAGTCGGGCGACTGCTGCATTGTTGTGGGCACATGCGAAATGAAGTGGAGTGGAGCCAGGATTAAGTAGGGATTCTGCCGCGTGCGGCATCCCTAACGTGTCCGATGACTTGTCGAGAGCTGCTTGACATGATGTGAGGAGACCGCCGGGAGAAAATGCATGATATTCAGGACTCACGAGGCGACGTTGAGGAGCAGGAGGCGGTACGCGTCTTGGCCTCGCGCTCGTTCTTGGGCTGTCTAATGGACGGTGTGAAATACGAACTAGTGACCAGGCGATGATGGCTCACCTGCCAAAGTTGACGTCGGCACCACTATCGATGAGGAACCTTGCAACATGCTCAGAGCCACCTGCAGCTGCGGCATGAAGGGCTGAGATGCCATCCCAGATAGCATCGACGGGCTGCCCTTCGAAAAGAGCATACTGAACGAGGCCTACATTGCCGGAAAGAGCAGCCTGGTGGAGGCCAAGATATGCGTCTGGGAGGACGTTTGGCAGCGTCAGTGGAGTGCTCGACGCCGTCGCCTACGACGGGGAGACGTACATTGCGGGTCTACTATAGTGTTATTGCGCACGTCCCGCTTGGACGGCATGCGCGATGGGAGCTGGCAACAACGGACTCTGCAAAGATCAATATGCAGGCGCGCAATGACTAAGCTGCCTCCAAGTCGTGGCAGTCCCACACCCGCACCCGGCAATAACTTGTTGCTTCCTTCTTAATAATACCTAAGCACATATCCTGATCTCAGACGCAATAATAGTGCGAATGATTGCTAATGATAGCTCCAACTTTATAAATGTAGATGTCCATGTCCGAGAAAGAATATGCACGATGCATCCCATCATCGTCCAGCACCCTACACAACATACCCAGCAACGGCGGCCAATCCCAGAGCCACGCCGACTGCGAGCATGTTCACACTTGCACTCACTGCCCCGCTTTTGCTGGACGATCCTTCGCCAAAGGGAGAAGCCGTGCTGTTTCCCCCCAAAGAGGCTCCCTGTCCATTCCAGCAATACTGGTTGAAACACGTCGCGCAGACACCCTCCCGCTGCACGCCTGCTCGCGCACGCGCCCGATCGACCACCGCACATGCAAGACATGTGCCCCATTGCGTACCATTGATGCCTTGCGTGGCAATCACGAACGCCTGGTCAATGAATGCTTGGACCTTGGCAGCGCGGTAATTAAAAAGCGTCAACAGAAATCGTGTATCCCGTCACATGGCACATACCTCTGCCTGCGGGTACGCATTCTGCGAGGTACTCGTGTTCGTCACGGGTGCTGCGCCGTCAGCAGGAGGTCCGCCATTTGCGATGTAAATAATCATCGGTGTCGACGTGTCGTTACAACCAAAGAAAGTTGGTCGTCTGTTGAGACCTTCTTGTACAATGGTGTCGGCGGTGGCAGGAATCGATGGGAACGGATACTGTGACCCGAACAATGAAGCCCGTTCTGCCGCAGTCTAAATACAGAAAATGGTAGACGAGTGCAGCACACAGTTGCTCGACTTACGATCAAGTCTGTACCATTGGTAAAGTTGTCAGTCAAGTCAGCAGCCTAGTATTACGGATTCATCAGCAGGCCATCGACTTTCGCAAAGTATACAGTATACCGCATCAATGGCCAAGATAGTGTCGACTCCTCTAGCACGAACAAGCAATGGCTGCAAAGGAAGAACCTCCCCATCTTCGCCCCCATCAACAAAGG
Source organism: Cantharellus purpuraceus (assembly GCA_025174535.1). Classification (NCBI taxonomy): domain Eukaryota; kingdom Fungi; phylum Basidiomycota; class Agaricomycetes; order Cantharellales; family Hydnaceae; genus Cantharellus; species Cantharellus purpuraceus. The sequence goes on from JALBUN010000041.1 coordinate 54,948, forward strand.
CCAGGAAATCCTCATTGGAAGCACTGTATGTCGACTAATCAAAAGTCAATAGGTGTTCGCAGAATATTCGAGCGTGACTTCGCACAGGATTCACTCCCTTGAACGGGTTAGGGACGGCCGCTGAATCAAGCCGAACGCCCTCCGATGGAAACGCGGATTGCAGAAGTTGGATCAACGGGCCAACGGGAGATGATTGAAGTATAGTAGCGGAAACTAATCCACAGCAACAACATCAGAAGATATCTCTGGAAACCAACTGAATAAGAGAAGAGAAACAAGACCCACGATTGAATTGATTGAACAAATTGCTGGACATGCCCGCGATGAAGGAGACCTGGTCGAGACCCGCCATACAGTGACTTGAATTTGTCGACCCGAGGAGTGAGGTGGGGATGAAACTCGCAAGGGAGGGATCCCAGGAGCCAGACTCAACTGTTCACGGAGAACCAAAAGAAAGTTGGTGACTGCATTTTCAAGTTTACACATACAATAGTGACTCACAGACATTGAATTCCCATATCTCACTCGTCAGCGGTACCGTATCCTGCGGAAGTATAGCAGAAGTGTTAGGGTGGGACGGAAGCGAATCGACTATGACAATGGGGAAAGGTTGCTCGTGAGCTTGAAAAGAGGGTCTAAAGATCTCAATATGAGACATTGATTCCAGTCCACCAATTATGTCTCTCACAGGTTCGCAAGGCCCGAAAGTAAAATTCCTGCACCGTGGGTTCCATTACTCAGTATATTCTGCGCAGTCGTCCCATTGGCAAAATGTCTGGCCAAAGTCCTGCTCCATGGATCGGTAATGGTAATGGGCAATCCCGAAGAAACTTGTTTCGCCTTGGATTCGGCGATCAGTAACTCGAGATACGCCAATGTGTCATTAACACTGGACCCTGGAGCAATCATATCAAACTGTGCGAGGAATCCACCGAAAGCGGCATTTGAATTGCTGGACGATGTTGATGTCGCAGGGGGGAGGGCAAGCTCGGAAAGGCTAGGGAAATTGGCCTGTGACAAGGCTGTGACGAGCCAAGAACCTCCCGAGAGGCCGGCAAGATAGGTTGCCGCCTGGAGTAAACCCCCAGTACCCGTCTGGTTGACCGCGGTCGTATTCCTCCCGTCCAGAGAGCTCAAGACCCCTGTTCCAAACAGTGCTGCACGGTATCCACCTCCTGAGACGGCGATGCCGAGTTTCGGAAGCGACCCGGTGGACGAGTTCGTCAGGAGGTTAGATACGTAACTCGGTAATGGCGAAGAAGACGTGGCGTTGACGTTCTTCAGATAGGTCTTCCATGCAGCAGGTAGAACGTCGGTGGTGCGAGAGGAGACATAGGAGCTCTCTCCTGACGATAGGGTTTGGTTAGCAGCCGCACCCGCAGAACGTACTAGAGCCACATTAGATGGACACGCAACTGCTGTGGGATTTGGCAGTGGTGCAGTTGACGAGGACTGTGCCACGACAAAAGGAAGCAATGCGAGGACGAAGCTGGAAGTGAATGAACGCATTGCGACAATGATTTCTATAAAGCACGTCGGGACCCGTTCAGTTTGGAAGTGGAACAGGCTCTACAGAGTTAGTGTCTCAGAATGGTGTGAGACAACGTTGAGACAAACGTCAAAACCCTGATTTGGGAGTTTGATACATTTGGAATCGAAGGCGCATGCGTACGGATAGATAATAATACACATGAACTTAGGCGTAAGTGTGAGCTTCTTCCGGTCACTCTCTGTCACCCTGCTGATGGTAACTTCTGTATCAGTCACGTGACGCTTTCAGCTCCGAAATTCCCATAGCCGCGAGGTTCGTTTGGGCATACCGTATGATTTTCATATTGAAATCTTCACAGGTAAAATTAAACATACTATAAATACCTTCACAGGTAAACTAGAATGATTGATAGTTGGGAATAATGTACCTTAAGCACGACTGAGGAAGTCAGCTGCCTTATATACCATCGCAGCTGTGGAACAATTACTGATGGAATAAATAGATCAAAGTATGATGGGTCGTTGTCATGTGGATCGTATGAACAATAGGGCGTATATGGAACCAGCTTAGGCTGAGTTTCGCTAGCTATGATAGCGGTAGGAAAAGCTACAGTTGAGTGTTCACACCACACATGCCGCTTTGAAGCACCATTCAAAAAGAGTGTCAAACCTCACTACCATAAACTATGAGGGTGCTCAGGCACAGGGCAGAAACTTATGACAACCAGGGAGGTGGTTTTGGGAGACACAGCAGTAGTGGCTAGGAGCACGAGGAGAGTTTCATGAACACTGGCCATGGTTGTCCATTGCAAGTCGCACTTACAAAGGGATGCCATGCCGTCCGGCTTTCATTCGGCGATCTGACAAGCTGCCGGTCCAGGCCTGAACCGTTGCACCACATTGGACAAACGTCGGGTTAAGTTGAGACTATGGTGGAGCATCAAAAAATGGGGGTTTCAGCTTAAGTTGGTCCATATACGCCCTAAAGCCCTACATTAGGACGACCCATGTTAACGCGTTGTTATGTGGGGCAGATGAGTTTGGTATTCCAACAGAATAAAAATCAAGGATCGAACTCCAGCGAGTCGTCGCATTTACAAATGCTATCCATCAAACCCCCATTATTGCCCACATCATAGCACACTCGTTATTTACAAGTTCTTCAGTAAGAAATCGACTTCCTGAAGAATATATCTGAACTAATAACAAAAATGCTCATTTTAATCCTGCTTACTATCTTAGGATATACCCTGGCATATAACGAGCCAGGAGCAGTTTGGAAGAAAAGCTGCCAAAGCAGAACATGATAATAGGTGAAAAAGTTACTCAAACAGCTAAACCTCTACTCAATAATGAATATTCATATGAAGCTATAGTTCAACCAGGTAGCTGTACGGTTGAAACATTCACCTTGCTCCAAACTTTTTTACCGTAAGTTGGTCTAACCTGCGATAGAAACATTGGATGTAGGCATCGTTTCCTCCCTGTCCATACTCTTCGTGCAACTTTTCGTTTCAGCGATATAAGGCGGATCGCTGCCTGCAAGGAGCCGATCCCCCTCCTTTCCCCCTCTTTGGCTACGCGCAACCCTGCAAACCCTCATAAGCGCCGCAGCCTTTCTTCCTATATGGTTAGGTTTTGATGATCACAAACGTGTAACTAAGGAAATCGACAAAATCATCAAACGTGGGACGGCACAGCAAATGCTGAACTAACTCTTGCTATGCACAATAGCTTTACGGCACCTTGAACTACTGGCGCTGGAGCTCTACATACTATTCACATTCGGGGCTGCATTCTCCCAGTTGTGACAACTGTGCTCGTGTGATCGCGAGTTTATGCTTGGCAGGAACTTTCCCAAACTCCCACATGCCTTCTATACCCTCGCCCAGGTTTGATCTACTGTTGACACTCGGCATCACTCCGAAGACAAGCCCTGCGTGGCGCACTATGGAGCAGTACTGTCAGCTAATCTAATATGTACTCACAAGTGAGACATACCAAAAACTGGTTAGTCTAAATGGACGGTCTCTAACACTCTTAAGATCCTAAGCAATACAACCTTGAACAAGGATGTGCTGTGGTCATGCAAGATGCATTCCAATGTATGACGCTGTATTTTTGTAGAACACCAACGTTTACTGTTTTCTGCGCTGTTGACAAATCTACTGGAAGAAATCTTTGATGGCAGTACTGTGGGCCCGGAAGGGCATGTATCACTTCTTGGAATATGTTCATGACATGCAGCCCGCTCCACACGTATTGAATGCTGCCAACGCATTTCCAATGCTCCCTCTCAAACGAGGGCGGCAAATGGACTTCGCTCAGTGCATAAATTCGGACGACCCAACTCCATTCTGAGTTCCCTGCCTCTGGCTCTCACTGATGTTTCGCTCTGCTGCTCGTCTTTTTGCCGCATTGACGGTAGGCTCCAACCTTGTAGCTGTATGCTCTTATCATTTGCGTGGTGTGCTAGCCCCTCGGATGATTTCGGATGATACTCAGTTTGTCATCTACCGGGATCAATGGGCTTTGGATACAAAGACCACAACCTCTCCTGCTGCTCCTCACTTTGTTGTCTACTCGGACCAGTGGGTTTCTGGTGAAAATGGACCGCCCCCTCCCTCTGTGATCACGGTGCGTTTACCTATCATCAAAAATTATATCCGACAATTTATACACCATATGCTCAGGGTTTCAATGTCTTGTAAGCCAGTGCGATTAGTAACTTTGCACCTATCATTCAAGACATTGTAAGTATTCTTGCATTCCTCCTCGCCTCGGGCCCTGCGGATCAAGCAGAAGAATGGGTGCAAATAGGCGACTCGGCGCGCTCGTCTATCAAGACACAATACAACAATGCTGGTGTCAAGGTCGGTGAAGTCACTGGGATGCCATGCCTATTCATAATATGGACCCAAAAATATACATTAATATCATCAGCTTGTGGTATCGGCATTTGGCTCGACGGAGAGTCCGACAACTTCAGGCGAGGACCCTATTAAGCTAGCAGAGACCATGGCGGCCTGGGTAAAGCGGTATAATTTGGACGGTATCGACGTAGATTACGAGGCTGGTTCTTTGTGATTATCTACGGGAGATAACGCTGACGTTGATGCTGTGTGGCAGGACTTTAATGTGGTCTCCTCAGGCAAGGCTGTCGACTGGCTTGTGACATTCACAACAGTGTTGCGTCAGAACCTCCCACAAGCACAATACATCATAACCCATGCTCGTGAGTCACGTTGTCTCTCTTTACTACCTGACCTCTTAGTGACTTGTCATTAGCTATTGCTCCATGGTAGGTACACGAATACTTGACCATGAAAGGTGTCAACACAAACTCAGGTTTCCCTCGGCCACTGGCAGTCCATACTTGAGTGTAGACAGCAAAGTGGGAAGTATAATTGACTGGGTAAGTAACCGCATGAAAACATCGTTACGTCAACCGCTAAGTGATCTCGCCCAAAGTACAACGTGCAGGTAATATCCTACACACTCATTACGTTCCAGTCTGTGTTTTACAACTGCTCTCCATCGTGCACACACAGTTCTACAGCCGTACGTCGATCATTCCCACTACTCCACTATCTCATATCTCTCGGCTTCTCAGAAGGTAGCGAATATACCACATGCACTGGCCTCGTCGCAAATTCCGGCACGCCGTTCGCCAATTCATCCATCTTTGAGGTCAACGCAGCGGGCGTGGGTCTCGACAAGATCGTCACGGGAAAACCCGCTACGGCAAGTGATGCAAGTGGATTCATTGACCCCTCTACCTTAGCCACTTGCGTGCAACAAGCGAAGAATAAGGGGTGGAGCGCGGGTGTTATGGTGTGGCAGGTGAGCGGGACGTTTTGCCATTGAAAAATTTATGCAGTCTTAACGAACGATCTTGTCCTTGTGCGCGTGCACCTTCCCCCTGTATAACAGTATCCGAATGCTGCAGCGAGTTGGATCAAGACCGTGCGATCTTTGTCGTGGCCCATATGAGAGGGCTAGTGCCGTATATATTACAGATGGTGACTCGCATGTAATTCTACCGCCTCATAAGGGATCTTAACCTGGCAGAATTAAAAATCACCTCGTCTCACACGTATTAGGTATGTTGTAGTGGTGAGTTCCGGATTCGATGAAGTATCGTTGGATACTCAACAAGCTATGTTAATAAAACTTATATCGATCCCCCATCGCTACTGGATAACCCACTAAAGAAAAATCGGGTTATAATTTAGGAGCATACAGGTATGAGTAATGTCCTTTTCTGCAGGAATAAATATCGGCCCAAAATGCATCATCCTCTCAACAAGTGATAGCCCCTCTCGATCGTATATGGTCCATAAAATGTATTCACAGTCCACATTTAGAAGCAGCGACCTCTGTCGCGGTGACATCGACTCTGCCCAGTTGGACAGCCTGACCGTTGGTGAGGACGTCCAAAGCCCTCTGGGCTATATTGAAGCCTTTGGGTCCCGCATCGATCGCCAGAACTGTTTCAAGCACCAGCATCGGCATCACTTCTAGGAATTAAATGAAACGGGAAGACTCACCGTTGATCGTCTTCCCCTTGTACGTAAGAGCCCAACAGCTTCCACACTTGGGACTGTTCCATCCTGCCACGGCAGGTGCGCCGCCGATGAAAGGGAAGGTAGGTAGTGAGTTAAAGGTGGTGAATCCTTTGGTACGCAGCCCGTTCGCTCCATTGCTGCAAGCGACAATATCCAGACTGTTGCTCCCTTTGTCGTAGGTATTGTCGTAGGAAGCAGTGGAGGCAAAGCCGTTGACTAAACTAAGAGCAGAGACAATTACGAGAATGGAGAGGAGGCTGTAAATATTCATGATAAAGAACTGTAGAAACGGTGGGTGCTTTCGACTGTCGTTGGATGCTACGAAACCTGACAAGCAAGGATCACCGAACGTTGAACTAGACGCTTTTATAGCAGTCGGAATGTATTTCGAGGGGAGAAGGCGCAAAATTGAAAGGCCAAGGACTTCGGAAAAAGCTGGCCATAGATAAACAGGGGAAGAGAAATCATCGATCAGCGAGGACAATTCCTTTAGGGTCCGGCTTGTCCTTCGAAATAATAAAAGTCTCCTCGTATCGTATTAAAACGTCGATTTGACCAAGGCAAATTCCCCGCGTCCGGAGGGCCGTTTCGGATCCTACAACATCTCGACGGCCGCTCGGTCCTCTCCTCGCACTCAGACTTATATGCCCTCAACTCGGGCTGCGCTTTCGCGATCTGCAATATTCCGAGTTTGCGCGATCAGCGGCTTTGCGGATGGCGCTACACTAGCGGGAATTTCGGAAGTTTAGCAGTGAGCCGTCGCTGCTGATGGTCAGGCGTCCTAGGGGCTCACTCCCCACTGTTTGGCGGATACTAGCTCCGGCTGGTATTTGGCTTGGACCCCCTTCTGCGCCCAGACATAAGTTGGCTTACTATCATATTATTGCTTTTGTCCCCTAGGTTAGTCATCATGCTGACCTTTCCACACTGGGGATTTTTAATGCCCTTCTTCGCTTGCTTTGTATTTTTTGATCTCCATTTTCATGTACATACATACAAGCATGTACGGATTTCGCTCCTCTCATCAAGAGGGGAAATTTTTAGGGCTTGACGCAGAGCGGTTGGGGGCATCCCGGTCAAGCTGGCATGGATCATGGTATCACATGGGTAATCCATCTAGCATGAACTCGCATCAAGTTGTAAGCCGAACGTTCCGGAATTACAATTCTTGCTTGCCGATTGTCGCTGTTATTGAGGAATGGGGATCTACTCTGATCAAATTTCTTGTCCCGCGTGCCGTGCGCCCTGCAGATAGTTTTCCGAATGCTGCAGTCAGTTGGATCGCACCCCGCAATCCCTATAAGAGAGAGCCGGAATCGTAGATATTGAATATGCCGGTCACCCTGCAGGTAACTTCATCGCCTCTACAACAGTTCCGAGCCTGCCAATAGACTAAAAAATACGAACGTCTCACTCATCATCCCTGATATCAAAAATGAAACGGAACTGGAATAACTGTCAGTCCAAAGTGCATTATCCCAGTAGAAGAAGCACAACCGCCCAAACCTCCAGTTATGTTGATGGAACCGCGAAACCGGGCGACAAGAATGAGATTACAATCCGCATGTAGAGGCAGCGACCTCTGTCGCGGTAATATTTGACCAAGTTGGACGGCCTGATCGTCGGTGAGGACGTCCAATGCCTCTTGGGCCATCTTGAAACCTTTAGACTCGACATTGATCGTCATGGCTTTTTTCATGGACCCTAACAACTCCCACATTTGGGACTACTATTCAGACTGTTGCCCTCGTCATCATAGATACTACCATAAGAAGCAGAAGGAGACAAAGCCGTTGACTGCGCTGAATGCAGAGATCGTTGCGAGGGTGTAGAGGAGACTAGGGAAACGCATTATGGAGGATTGTGTGCTCCTGGGCTGTTTGTTGGATGCCACGAAGCCTGACAAGCAAGGAACGCAACGCCCAACACGGAGATACTCTTACCGTCGTCGCCTCTCAAGACAACCGACCAGCAGGGCTTAGGGGAACTGGAGGGCAGCCAAAATCCGCCAAGCTCAAGCGTTCCTCTCCTGGCCCGTTAAAAACATACAGAAGTCACAAAGTCACGCCAGGAAGGAAAGGATAAAGCTGCACGGTCATGGACACAGAGCTGGGGAAAAGGTTAGGTATAGACAGGGGGGAGATGCATCAGCACCAGACGACTCTTTCTTCCGTGAAAAGATTCGAGCCTCTCCATAGAGCGGTCAGACCCCGATCTGATGAAATTTGAAAGGTTGAACCATTGGAGAATGCGGCTGCTTGTCTGTACAAAAAGGACACCAGCGCCTTCAGTCTCGTTTGCAAGTGCCAGCGCGGGTCATGTGGACAAGAGCTAGAGCAATCCATGTACCCTCCGTGATGTTACACGCCGGATGTTCCGGAATTACAAATTCCTTTAACCGATCGGATTCAACGACGAGGCGGACCGGTCTGCTGCCTGCTTTCCTCCGATAGAAGTTCATTCGTCGACGTACCCTTTCTCTTTACATATGTATACGAGGGCCAGATCCACGTTGCTCATATGCACTTGATCCCGGTGAATAACGATCACTTTCAAGGCCGGCTTACTGTTTTCTCCCTTCTTCAAGAAGTAGGGAGGATACCCGCCATTCCCTGAGTAATACACGTGCTATGCGGACGTGTGCAGGTGCCTCGTCACAGCCTGAGGTTCCGCGCTCATAATGGGACGACAGAGTGGGGACCAACACGACAAGGGTTTCCACGGCACAACCCATTACTGAAGCTGGTGGGCATCTCGTCTTGTACAGCACTGCGCCACAGAGGGAGTGGTGCGTTATCGTGGAGCGTCGCGCAACACGAAAAACTATACCCTGCCTGGATTGAGGCTGGTTTTACAGTCATGTCAGTGTGCAGTGCGCGTCGAGCACCCCAGTTCAAGCAAGCAAGTCAACTGCAGAAGGGAACGGAAAGCATGCAAAGTTTAGTCCTACCACCTGATACTCACTATAAATTTGGATGATGCAAAGCCTGTGGAATTGTCAAGTTTACTGGCCCCAATTCTTTCCCCAGAGTAGTGTATGCGCAGCCGTTGAATTAAGAATAAAGAGCTGCTGTCGAGAAAGGCAAACAGAGCTAGGACATGCACAATGGTCACCCCAGGTCCAATCATGCGTCGCGCCGAACATCTTGAGAAAGAGAAAAGAAGCTAACGTCCTGTTGGGTGGTGACCGATTAGTCATGGTTTGGACGGCGGAGTATAAAACGAGGAATGAGATTCGTGGACCCGTTCTCACGACCTATATACACGAATCCTAGAACCTTGACATGCACACGGATCTCTTCGACTACTTCCACTGCGTTCAGATCAGGTCTACGAACAAAAGAGTCTAGTCACCTGTGACTATATATGAGGTCAACATCGCGCTATTCATAGACGACGCCTTACCTCGGGGCTACTCTCTGACTTTTAGGAGCTTCGGTGTTCTGCAGCGTCAGCCGGAAAAACAATCGACCGGCGAATGGCTTGAGGGGGTCTTACTGCTCGGTACTACTAATAATCTGGGCGCCATATGCCTTGATTAGATTCACCACCGTCGTGTGGTATGAAATGGCTGGAACCAAGGACACATGTGGCATGACCTTGTGACCTATGAATTTGAGCATGATACACTTCCGGGAGCGGCTCTCATCCACCGCTCGTGGTGTCAGCATGACACTGAGGTGACGGTTTTACTCTACACAAAGGGGGGCCGGCCGCCGTGCAGTTTGTGCTTCATTACGTTGTACGCCTGAATCGAGAGTAATAATCAAGCCATGTAGCAATAATACCAGTATCGATGGTCTCAGCGAAAGACTGAAGCTGATCACATAATATGACGTCAGGGCCACCGGTGCTTTGCCTGACTAGGAGTATTGTCTCTGTTTTCCTGTCTGTTTAGAGCAACTGGACCGGTATTCACGGCAATGCTGATCTTGATATTCATTCAAAACACCGTTTACGTTT
>JALBUN010000042.1:0-48707 GCA_025174535.1 Cantharellus purpuraceus
GGGAAATGGAAGGAGGTTGCAGTCTATAGCGGGATTTTGAGTCGTTTGAGGAGGAAGGGCGTTTCGGTTCCGTGTGTAGGTTGCATGCCCCGGTGAGGGGCAACGTCCTCCAGGTTCGGGGCCCTATAATCACCAGTGTAACATCTAAACGCTGGCCCTCTTTCAGTTCTCGCGACCCCGCGCGCCACGCCTCATACAACTGCTCCTCCGTCTCTAGCTGTCGCTCCAGGTAGCCCAGGGGCGTCCTCTCCCTCCCCTCATATGGCCCCAGGCCTGCCACATCCCCAGCGGCGCTCCCCGTATCGAACCTGGCACTGCTGGGACTAGGCCCGAATACCCACCCAGCGATGTGAAGCCTGATTCAAGCGTCAATAGTATCCAGACGCACTGGACGTGTCAGAGGGGACAGAGGACTCCTTGCTGCTCTTGCGCAACAAGCGGTTCATGAGTGAAAAAGGGGCGTCTTCACTGTGGGGGTCGCGAATGTTAGCTGGTAGAAAACACGGCTGGAAGCCACAAGCAAGTCAAGCATGACTCAGAGCGGGACGGGTTAGTCCAATCGCGAGCAGTGATGCACGCTGTGCGTCCGGGATGCACAGCTACCTCAGAAATTGTCCGAGGATGAACCGCCGTGCCTGCCCCTGAAGTCATCCTCACGTACACTCCAGCACTCCCATTCAATGCTGTAATGCCTCCCTCCTGAGCAGCAATAGCGAACTTGTGACCGTCGGAGGTCCATGCAGTCGTGAAGCATGCATGCAGGGCCATGAGGGAATGTGTCAAGAGGAAATGTGGGTGGTCACTGCAGCATATGAGGGTGGAGGTAGAAATCTGACGTGCACGTGTGAGATACTATAGTTAGAACCCCCCATTTTCGAAAATTTCTGCAATCTATTTTCCCTCTATCCCCATAACTCATAACTTTTACTAAGGACTCCTAACATGCATATAATGTATAAAACGAGACAAGCTAGTTACGAAACAGACTAGATCTTTTTATCTCCAAGTTGTTCTGATAACTTGCATTTTTGGAAGTGATCACACTGTTCTCCTCATAACTCTTCGAAACCACAATCAATTCTCGTAAACTCAATCACATCTGCTTCTTCTTATTCATATCTAGGCCGTAAGACGCCTATAGGACTTTACGAACGCGCATATACTCTGCCTTATCAGAAGCGCCGGCCCCTATCACTTCCCCTGCATTCCAATTGTCATCTAATCGACTTCGAGCCTCGCAAGGCATCGCACTTGGGTTTATAATACAGCAGCAGCTAGAATACAAATGAGCCAACCACAAGATGCAATCCGGAATCGTTGCTACGGCCGATATACCCAAAGGCGTGCTGATCCACCAACTCGATGGACTCATGTCCGCTGATAGGACTCATGTCCGCCGATAGCATCAATTTTGGATTCACATCCGTTGCAGGCTCCAGTGGCAGTACCACTAGTCTTGGTAGAAATTGTCTTGGAAATAGGAAATACAAGCGTGACCCCCAGCCCCAATTTATTATGTATCCCGTCATCAGGAAACGTCCTGAACAAAGTGGCCCTGGCACGCAGACTGACTTCTCACGGCCCTGCGTGGTTTGTTAATCACTCGTGCAGCCCAAATTGTAGAGTACGTTTCCTTCTCCCTTCTACCAAGTGTATTCTTTGTGCTTCACTCACCGGTGGCTCTCATCTGCAGCTCAAGCCCTTCCGACGTACCAACGCATGGGCCCAGGTGGCTGCGATGTTGATGCTGGCGGGGATGGACGGGGTGGGGGTGGGTGAGGGAATAGGAGGTACGGGTCAGGGGGAAATACTCACAATGCAGAGGCAAAGTCGGCATTGTGCACACCGAGGGGCAAGTCCTCAAGACAGATGCCCTTGAAGCCAGGCTATTTACTGCCGCAACGTCAGTGGTGGCAGCAACATGCATTGCAAGGGAGAGATGTACACCCCCTCTCGACCGAGGTATCGGAGCCCGTTGAAGCGTGCATGATGGAGCGGGATTGCAGGCGATGGCGTACGCAACGGAGAGCGATGCGGGAGAGTGTCTGTGTCGGTGTGAGTGAGATGCCACGCAAAGCACAGGGGGACTCACCTCTGTTCCATACACACCCCTTCTCACAAATGTGTCTGGTACCCAACGGGCATAGCGGTAGAGGAGGGCATGAATGCGGGGGTGGACTGGAAAAGGCCGAGGAAAGGGGTGGCACGGCCGCGCTAGTCAATCAGGGCGGCGATGCCTGTGGTGTCGTCGTCGCGGTTAATGGCGCTGTCATCGACGCTCTCGTTGTCTTGGAGGACATCCGAGCCGCGGGCGAGCATGCCGAGGGGAGGTCCGAGATGACATCAAAGGTCATATAATTAAGCCAAGCGAGAAGATCAACGAAACCACGTTCCTCGACCAAGTTGGCCTCTTGGCTGCCTCTCGCACGCCCCAGCGTCTCCGCCCCCAGCCTCAGGCCCCTACCCGGACCTGTTCCTGGGTTGCACCGCCGACGCATTGCACGTCGAGGGCACGAGGATGCGCAAATTGCGTCTTACCCATGCCTCGTACGCGCGTGCGCACGCCAAACTAAACGGGTGCGCGAGTGCGCGCCTTCGTCTGGCGTGGCCCGCACGCTCCTGGGTGCTGAAGAGGCTGGGAGTGCCGCCCACGTAGAGAGCACGGTAAAACGGCGCTTTGGGGAGGGCTGCAGCGCCGTGAGCGTAGATGATAGCCGGTGAGGAGGGTGTGGAGCAAGAGACGTGGGTCGGGGAGAGGCGTACGAGGGGGCCGTATTTGCGCGGGTGAGTGGGATGGAGAGAGTAGGGAGGGTTAGGGGAGGCATACCCTGTGCAGGTGATGCACGAAGAAGTAGCGTTTTCCGGTGCGGGTGTAATATGCGAAGGAGGGCGGTGTGGCGGGCTGGCCACGGGCCAGGAATGTCGCGGAGGGGGTCAGGGCGGAAGGCGTAGCGGAGGAGAGCGAGGACGGAGAAAGCAAGGATGAATAGAGCGAGCATTCTAGTGGCGACAATGGTTGTCTTTTCAAATTTAAGGAAATTATAATGGAGGAGCATGTGTCGGACGGATCTCAGTCGGGCACGAATCATAGCCTAGTGTCGCACCAGGACTTTTGAGCACTATTGCACAATAAGCCGCCGGCCCTCGGAACATCTCGCTTTCACTCAAGGAAATTAAAGAATGAATATTTGCGGAACTCAGGTGCCATGGTGTGATGAATCGCACCCCAACTCTGGGGGTAAGACGCATGTGAAGAGCGCTCAATTCGTGGGACCATCGATGAAATACATACAATAAGACAGCGAGAGCATCTAATCGTGGAATTCAGGTGCCTACGTGCACATGGCATGATGAATCGCACCCCAACTCTGGGGGTAAGACACGCGTGTGAAGAGCGCTCAATCCGTGGGACCATTGATGAAATACATACAACAAGACAGCGAGCGCATTCAATCCTGCACCTCGTCGTGTGAATCTCTTTCCACTCACCACTCTCTTTTTCAAAACTCTCAATCCGGATCCAGCCTTGATACTCCTTCCACGAACACCAACAAATCCTGCCGGCCCTGCGCCGCGCCCAGGAGACACGGGACTAGCGGCATTACTAATAAGCATTCCCTTCCACCGATGAATAGCACTTCACAAAGTGCTTCGCATTTTTCATGGCTCTCATCCTACATGAATTACATTCATTACCAGACAGTGGCGTGCATACTACATAACTCGTGGCTCTGGGGCAGAAGCATGGTTTGTATGTCATTGTGTCGACCCAGCTGTCATTGTACCACTTGTAAGGACCCAAGTAGCTAGCTAACACCTGTGGGTGGGCCTGGCTCTTATATAGTATTTCTCTATTGGAATGTGGAACTTAGGATCTATGGTGCCCATGGAGGTTAAGGCCTAAATACAATTCACAAGTGACATGTCAATATGTAAACACCTGCATGCAAATGAATTTAGCTTCAGAAACGATACTGCCTCATGACCATCATCCACTGATGATGATCTGAATCTAAACATGACCAATGGATACATCATGTCATGCTCTGAAGGTCTATAAGGTCCAAGGTGTTACATCCTGTAACACCAAGTCTGATCTCCAGACTTCATCTCCATTTCCTTCTACTCCTTGTCTGTCAACTCCATCTCTGACAACCCTGAATTCTGCTATTGTTCTCTTAATAAGTAGTTTCTTGTTATGGGTTACAACAACCCATCACCTTTTATATTGCTTAGTATTAGTTTGGACTTGGGCCCAAATTCCAAACTCCTTTCCAGGTTGTACTCCATATCCATCTTATTGTTCTCTTACTTTAGTTTTGTCATTCATTTCTTCACATACTTATATGGGCTACTCTCTGTATGTTTGTTATGATTATATTCATTAATGCCCAGATCCCTGTCTAATCCACTCAGATCCCCATGCACATGAAATCTATACTCCATTTGGAAACCATCACATCTCCATTTAGTCTGTCCAATCATCACTATTGACCTCACTCATCCACCTCCAGTTCTGATTGATGCATCAGCATCACCATAGGAACCCAGACATCCATCCCTGTTGGACTCAGACATATTCATGTAAGGCTGTTGGCCTTGGAGACCCATCACCAGAGTAACTATTATTAGATTTCAAATATGTATTTAAGTTGTGTGACTGGGGACTTCATTCCCCAGTTTAAATATCAAATCACACCTAGCTCCTAAGTCCAATCCAAACTATCTAAGTCATACTCCATCTCTGAAATCTTGGGCACTGGTATTAGTGAGGGTGCAGCACATAAGCTGAAGCCAAGTCTGTTCTGACCCCCACAACACACTCTGATCACCACTCTGACTCTGACCCCTGACTCCAATCCAAGTTCTGACCCCCCAATTGGATCTAGTGCATAACAGTATATTTGAACTGCCATACTCACTCCTACCTCAATGCCATGATCCACTGCCAATTCCAAATGTGCACAAACTGTTGAGTTGCCTGCTCCCAGCATCAACACCATCTCTTAAGTTGTCAAAGAACCAATGGGCCATATAGAGGCTGTCAATGAAGAAGATGATACTCCACCCTCCCTGAATCTGGTGCAAGCCATCTCCCTGCTCACCAGCAGCATCTGTACCTCACAAGCTTGTTGAAAATTCTGCCTTGCTGGGGGGGTGTAGAGAGTAGATTTCAAATAATGACAGAGGGAGTGATGGGAACTGGGTGTATATGTAGTTGAATTGAAGATATATCTTGGGAGTATCCTCGTACAAAGTTTGATGAGATTTGGTGTAGTCCTTGTCTAGATATTGACAATTTGAGCAGGGATCAGAAGCAGATGACTCAAACGAGAGTAAATGCTTAATATAAAATCAACCAGTGGAGCTTAGGTGTCACAAAATGGGATTCGAGTAGATATTGCAATACTTTAGAAGAGTATGCAAAGGCTTGAAGAAACTCGAGTTTGTTCTGGAGTTATTCCAGAAACGGGTAGTTCAGACACAGTCAACAAAAACAAGTGAGAGCAAATTCTCTGGTCCATTTCATATCTAGCTAAGCATATTTTATACAAGATATGTGTCCTTAGAACATGTGATAAAGGTCCTGAATCATTTGAAACATGGGAAAGAAACTTGTGATAAAAACGAAATGGGGGTGGAGCCAATAGGGGAAAAATGACAAAATAAAATATAAAAGAAATATAGGAGAATAATCTGATGGGTGTGGAGCTTACAGGGGCTTCTCCTCTTCCCTCCTAACCATTTACCCTCACTTTCCTACCTCCCCCTCAACCTCCTGAGCCTCCTATGTGCTCCTGTTCCCCCTCTCTCCTAACCCCTTTCTCCCATAATCAACATATTCTAGGGACAGATGAACTCCCTATGGAACGAAATACCACTACTACATTGGTTGGAGGAATTCAACTTGCAGGAGAAGTCCCCCTTGCACAGAAGATTGACAAATGGCATGACAGAAACAATGCCAGCTACAACCAGACCCTCCTATGCATTTCACCTGAGCAACAAACTGTGATCGACGAGACTGATAGAGCTTTGGAGGCCTGGATGATCCTAACAAATAAATTCAAATCAAAGGATACAAGCAAAATCAGCATTGTAAGGACAAGATATGAAAACTATCACATGGTGGAAGGCCAGTCTGTCAGTTCATACCTAACAACAATGAAAGAATACAGAAGTCAGCTTGGAAAAATGGGAAAGCTTATACCCAACTTGACTCATGCTGCCACAATCCTGTGAAACATTCCAGAATCCTGGCAATCCATTGCTCAAACTATCCGAATGATTCACATGGATGTTAATGAGATCAAGCAGAAATTGGAAGCACATGAAGCTGATCTTAGTGCACTGGAGATTTCCAGCCAAGCCACTATTGCATTCACTGCCAGATTCATACCTCAAAGCTGAAGCATCAGCAACCCAAGAATGCCTAATAACAATCCACAACCTACATTCACTCCCACTCCATTCCAATCCCCTAACCAAAGAACAAATTACTATTGCATGAATTGTAGGAAACAAGGCCACACTTCAATCAAAGGTTATGCACAAGGTGGCAGAATGGAGGGCCAAGCACCATGGAATAATCAGTTTGGATTGAATATTACTCCAAACAAAATCTCACCACCTGCTCCTTCAGTCTCTAATCATTCCACTGCCTCAAGCATTCCCAAAATGATGGCTCCAGCAAGATTAGCCAAACAGAAGAGGATGAATATCACTCTGATGGCTGCCCTGATGGCATGAATATGAACCTGACAAAGAGCCAAAGCTAATTGTATCAATGAATACTCTAGTGTTCTCTTCAATTGAGGAAATGACTCACCTATGGTTCATGGACTCAGCCACATCCAGCTATATATGTGAAAACAGATGGATGTTCAAGACAATGTATACGGTCTCTACCCTCATGATTGAGACTGCAAGTGGAGAATCTTTCACTGCCAACAAACAAGGAACCATTGATATTACTATTCATTCAGACAAAGTGGATGATGTACCAGTGACCCTGCATGACATCATATATGTCTCAAAACTCAATGTAAACTTATTATAGCAAATGCAAATGTGAATGTATCTTTTACCAAAGATTGCTTCTATCTGTCCATAGAACACTATAATTGCACAGGGTTCAAAAGTCAACAATCTATTTGCATTCCATGCTACAATGGAACCCACTCACAAACAAGTCCATTCCTCTATGGAACCATCAGAGGCGACCCTTT
Source organism: Cantharellus purpuraceus (assembly GCA_025174535.1). Taxonomy (NCBI): domain Eukaryota; kingdom Fungi; phylum Basidiomycota; class Agaricomycetes; order Cantharellales; family Hydnaceae; genus Cantharellus; species Cantharellus purpuraceus. The sequence goes on from JALBUN010000042.1 coordinate 7,230, forward strand.
GGCACCACCGATTTGCACATGTAAGTTATTCTACGATTGACAAAATGTTGAAGGGCAATACTGTTATGACTATATTCATTAACGCCCAGATCCCCGTCCGATCCCCTCAGATCCCCATGCACATGAAATCTATACTCCATTTGGAAACTGCCACGTCTCCATTTACCTATCCGATTGTCACCACCAATTCCGCCCATCCGTCTCTGGTTCCAATTGATGCATCAGCATCACCATAGGAACCCAGACATCCGTCCCCGTCGGACTTGGACATACTCATGTAAGGCCGTCGGCCTTGGAGACCCATCACTGGAGTAATTATTATTAGATTTCAAATATGTATTTAAGTTGCCCGACTGGGGACTTCATTCCCCAGTTCGAATATCAAATCACGCCTAGCTCCTAAGTCCGATCCTAACTCTCTAAGTCGTACTCCGTCTCCGAAGTCTCGGACACTGGTATTAGTGAGGGCGCAGCACATAAGCTGAAGCCAAGTCCGTTCCAACCCCCACGACATACTCCGACTCCGACCTGACCTCTGATCCAATCTCCAACCCCAATCGGACCTAGTGCGTAACAGTATATTCGAACTGCCATACTCACTCCTACCAATGCCATGATCCATTGCCAATTCCGAACGCACCCAAATCGTCAAGGTACCCGCCCCCAGCATCGACACCATCCCCGAGGTCGTTGAAGAACCGACGGACCACATAGAGGCCGTCAATGAAGAAGACGACACCCCGCCCTCTCCAAATCTGGTGCAAGCCATCTCCCTGCTTGCTAGCAGCATCCGTAACCCACAAGCCCCTAAGTCCCAGACCAAGGTCTGAGAACCTGACCCATTCGATGGCTCTGATCCGCGCAAGCTCCAGCCATTCTTGGTGCAATGCCAGTTGAATTTCCACGATCGCCCCGACGCATTCACATCCGATCGGGCGAAGGTTACCTTCGCCATGTCCTATCTCAAGGGCACCGCACTGGACTACTTTGAGCCAGCGCTCATGGACGACTCTGATGACCCGATATGGTCAGAGGACTACTCCAACTTCATCTCCGAGCTTCGGACCAATTTCGGTCCGTACAACCCCGAAGCTGATGCCGAGAATGAACTTGATCGACTTCAGATGAAGGAAAATCACAAAATCGCAAAATACATTGTGAGTTTCCAGCAGCTAGCTCCAAAAGTCCAATGGGGCGACACCGCACTCCGACGCCAATTTTACGTTGGACTCCCATCCCGCATCAAGGACAAGATATCACGCATCGGTAAGCCGGATAGTTTGGCTACCCTTCGCAAGCTTGCCCAATCCATCGACACCTGTTATTGGGAACGTCAATCTGAGGTCTCCCACGAAAATTCGGCTAACAACAAATCGGACAAATCATCGGACAAAACTCCAAAGTCCAACAAGGGGTCCGATAAGCAAACACTGGTAACGCTGCCGCTTCCGGTTCTGGTCAGAACAACTCCGGCACCAGCAATAACTCCAGAGCTCGCAAGAGTACTCTGGACCTCTCCACCAAGCTGGGAAAGGACGGGAAACTTACCCAGCAGGAACGCCAGCACCGCATGGACAACAACCTCTGTCTGTTCTGCGGGAAGCCTGGTCACCAAGCCAAGGATTGCAACAAGGCAACCTCGTCCGCAGCAAAGGCAAAGGGCCGCGCCGCCAATGCCACGATGGACCAAAAAAAATAGTAAGCAGTCCTATAGCCTCCGTACAGGCTGAGGGCTGCATTGGTACTCCCCATATGACAGACGAGGTCCGCCTGAATGCATCCGCTCTTTCCCACTCCGACTCCCTTACCCTCCTTGTCCACTCCAACTCCATTCCCGATGCCACTATTCAAGCATTAATTGACTCCGGTTCTACTCACTGTTTCCTCGATTCCTCTTTTTCCAATTTACATAAACTCCATACATACACCATAACTCCGATACCACTCCGATTATTTGATGGCACTACTAATGCTGTTATTTCATGAGCTATAGATCTGTCTATCTGTTTTTCTGTTGGAGAAATCCAGACCCTTACATTCTATGTTACTCCGCTTGACTCCAGCTGTTCTGTGGTTCTCGGCCATAACTGGCTCACCCGCTACAATCCATTGATTGACTGGGCATTGGGCCATATCACATTCCGTTCTCCAGTACAGGCTGTGTCATCCCCGACGTCACCAGCAAATATAGGTGTGAAATTATCTTCTGCCTCCGCTGACCCCGCTCTGATAGATACTCCGTCTACCCCTCTGTTTATATCGATGGTGGACGCTATGGTCTTCGCCAGACTAAGCAAGCTGGACGGTTCTCACACATTCCAGGTCCACCTCTCTGACCCAATATTCCTTGCCGCTCGTTCTGCCCGATCCACTCCACCGGACCTCTCTATGGTTCCCAAGGAGTATCATGAGTTCGCTGACGTGTTCAGCAAGTCTAAAGCTGACTCTCTAGCAGAACACTGACCATATGATCTCAAGATCGAACTGGATGACAACTCCACCTCTCCGCTTGGCCCTATCTACTCGCTATCACAAAAAGAGCTACTGGCTCTCTGGACATTCATAGACGAGAACTTGGCCACGGGCTTCATCCGCCCATCCCTATCTCCTCATGGAGCTCCGGTCCTATTTGTCCGCAAAAAGGATGGATCACTCCGTCTATGCATCAACTTCCGTGGGCTCAACAAGATCACCAAGGAAGACCAATACCCCATACCCCGCACTGCAGACCTACTCGAGAGTCCTCGAAAGGCTAAGATCTACTCCAAAATAGATCTCCGACACGCCTACCATCTAGTCCACATCCGAGAAGGCGATGAATGGAAAACGACCTTCCGCACACGATATGGATCTTTCGAGTGGTGTGTCATGCCCTTCGGACTAACCAATGCTCCGGCCGCCTTCCAGAGGTTCATGAATGATACCTTCGCCGACCTCCTCGATGTGACCGTCCTCATTTACTTAGACGCTTGTTCAGAAATACAACAAATATGTATGTACAACCTATTTTCCTCAAATTTTATACAATACACTTCAATTCAAACTTATTTTCATATTTCAACATGATTCTCAAATTTTACACAATATACTAGATTAAAACATATTTTGATATTTTGGCATAATTCTCAAAAATAATTGTTTTTTCCCCATTTAGTGGTGGCAACTCCCTTGAGGGAACATCCAAATATCATTGATTCTTTCTTATACAATACTTGTAACATAATTTGAACTATCTTTAATCCCCACCTGGTATTTGTATATCTAAATACCCTATATAATACCAATTATATTCATATATACATTCCTATTATATCCATGTAAATAATTATGTTCATCTCAACCAAATATCTTATCTTTTAAAGTTTATTAAAATATAGAATATATGTTTATATTTATGAAAATTTCACACATCCAAAATCTTTTAAGATATCCAAATTGTAACTCCCTGGCTTTATGTATCATTGAAATCCTGATGTATATCTCCTATACATCAGAATATTGTATACTGACATGATTCCGAACAAGTGTCTTAGACGACATTCTGGTATATTCGGACAACGAAGAAGAACATCGGACACATGTCCGAGAGGTACTCCAACGTCTCCGAAAGCATGGCCTCTTCGCCCGCTGACAAATGCGAATTTCACTCCGACTCGGTCAAATACCTAGGCTATATCCTCTCCCCGGCAGGATTAACAATGTCCGACGACAAAATCAAAGCCATACAGGAATGGCCAGAACCCCAGAAAGTCAAGGACATACAGTCCTTCCTTGGGTTCGCCAACTTCTACTGCTGCTTTATTCACGGCTACTCTGATATCACTGTTCCGCTCACCCGACTCACTAGGAAGGGTATCCAATGGAATTTCACTGATGAATGTAGACAGAGTTTTGAGACCTTGAAAAAGGCCTTTACTTCCGCTCCGATACTGACTCATTGGGTTCCAGATGTTCCCATCCTTTTATAGACCGACACCTCCAACTATGACGCTTATTCAGAAATACAACAAATACGTATGTACAACCTATTTTCCTCAAATTTTATACAATACACTTCAATTCAAACTTATTTTCATATTTCAACATGATTCTCAAATTTTACACAATATACTAGATTAAAACATATTTTGATATTTTGGCATAATTCTCAAAAATAATTCTTTTTTTCCTGATTTAGTGGTGGCAACTCTCTTGAAGGAACATCCAAATATCATTGATTCTTTCTTATACAATACTTGTAACATAATTTGAACTATCTTTACACCTGGTATTTGTATATCTAAATACCCTATATAATACCAATTATATTCATATATACATTCCTATTATGTACATGTAAATGATTATGTTCATCTCAACCAAATGTCTTATCTTTAAAAGTTTATTAAAATATAGAATATATGTTTATATTTATGAAAATTTCACACATCCGAAATCTTTTAAGATATCCAAATTGTAACTCCCTGGCTTTATGTATCATTGAAATTCTGATGTATATCTCATATACATCAGAATATTGTATACTGACATGATTCCGAACAAGCGTCTATGCACTTGCCGTGATCCTGTCCATCATTTCTCCAGACAACGGACAAGTCCACCCGATCGCTTTTCACTCGCGTACATTTATGCCCCCCGAACTGAACTATGACGTCCATGACAAAGAGCTCCTTGCCATATATGAAGCCTTCCGGATATGGAGACACTACCTTGAAGGTCCCTCCGACCCGGTGGATGTCATAACAGACCACAAGAACTTGGAATACTTCTCCACAATGAAACTGCTCACCCGGAGACAGGTCCGATGGTCCGAATACCTATCTCAGTTCAATCTCATTATCTGTTTCCATCCAGGTCGACTCGGAGCAAAGCCTGACGTGCTAACTAGACGCTGGGATGTCTACCCTAAAGAGGGGAATAGCGACTATGCCACTGTAAACCCCCACAACTTTCGTCCTGTGTTTACTAACGAGCAGCTGGCATCGTCCCTATGAGCATCCACCCTCATGACTCCCACTCTCCGAGCTGTCACCATTATGGACATCAACCAACTCCATTCCGACATCCGCTCATCGCTCCGATCCGATCCTGTTGTGGTTAAACACTTGGACAACCCTTCTGATCCAAAATGGTCACTTGACCCCAAAGGACACCTCCGACACAACAACCGGATATACGTCCCCAACGCCAACGGCCTCCGACTCTGAGTTTTGCAGTATTATCATGATCACCCGATCTCCAGCCACTTCGGGCAAAATCGCACACAAGGATTAATCTGACGAGACTATGTATGGCCAAAAATGTGGGAATACATTCAACACTACTGTAACTCCTGCACCATGTGTATGTGCTCAAAATCGCAAAGGCACAAACCCTACGGAACACTCAAACAACTTCCGATCCTGGAGCAACCATGGAACTCCATCTCCATGGACTTCATAGAGAAGCTCCCCCCATTGCTTGGATATGACACCATACTTGTGATTGTCGACAGGTTCGCCAAACAGTCACTATTCATTCTGACGCATGACACCATCACCTCCGCCTCGCTAGCTAAATTGTTCGTTCTCCACGTGTTCTCTAAACATGGAGTCCCGTCGCATGTCACGTCTGATCGGGGTTCGGAGTTCGTGTCCTCCTTCTTCCACACATTAGGAAAGGCTCTCGACATGAAGCTCCATTTCACCTCTGGATACCACCCTGAAGGAGACGGACAAACAGAACAAATGAATCAGTCACTGGAACAATATCTCTGAATCTATTGTAACTATCAACAAGACAACTGGGCTGATCTACTTCTGATCGCAGAGTTTGCCTACAACAACGCTCCAAATGCGACTACCGGCATCTCTCCGTTCTTTGCTAATAAAGGCTACCATCCGAACATCTCCGTCCACCCCAAGAAAGAACTTGCCTCCACCAAAGCCTGCCAATTCGTAACCGACCTCGATCAACTACACCAACATCTCCGAGAGACCATCTCCGATGCCCAGAAACAATATCAAGTCTCCGCAGACCGACGCCGCATCCCGGCTCCAGACCTGCAAATCGGAGACAAAGTATTTGTTAAGGCCGAACACTTCCGGACCACCCGTCCATCGAAGAAACTCTCTGAGAAATACTTAGGTCCTTATGAGGTCATTGCTCGCGTGGGCAGCAGGTCTTTCACCCTCTGCCTCCCAGACCACTTCCGAGCAGTTCATCCGGTCTTCCATATATCAATGCTCAAACCTGCTACCACGAACGAGATCTCCGGTCGCACGCAACCTCCACCTCCCCCGATCATCATCGAAGGAGATAATGAATATGAGATATCCGAGATCCTGGACTCGAAGATCGACCGTCGATACAAGTGCAAGCTCCAGTACTTAGTCAAATGGACTGGGTACGAAGGCATCAATGAAGAGCCTTCATGGATCTCCGCATCCAAACTCGATCATGCATCCGAATCCGTCTCCGATTTTCACTCTGCTTATCCAGACAAACCTGGCCCTCTTATGAATCTTTAAGTTCCATTACTAATGCTAATTCTACTATTTTGCATCACCATTTTATTACAAGTCAAGGGAAATTACCAGCCTGCTCAAAAAGCTCCGAAGGAATCACTCCGCCTCATTCTTTCTCTGTTCCGAAATTTATAATCATTTTCATTTTTATTTTATACATTGCGTTTCCTTTTCCCCTTTCCCTTATCTACCTCAGGCTCCGTCTCCGACTCCTCATCACTCTCTACATCCGACACCCAATCCTTCTCATCTCCCATGTCCGAATCCTCGTCCAACGGGGCTGTGAATTTCCGCAACCGACGTAACTTGGCTGTCTGACGACCCTCCAGAACCTCCTTCCGTTTCATCGTCCTCACCAAGTCTACCAACAACCCCTCCGTCCGCCGAAGGTGCTCCAACTGTAGGTTAACCAGCCGGATAAGCTGGCCCACAGTGCTATTGGGCGCCAAAATGTGCCCCGTACCTGCACCGGTCATCGCCCCTTCCGATCCAATGCCACTACCCCCGGCTGCCACAGCACCCGTCTCCATCCGCCTCTTTTTGGTCGGACGACCCTCCGATTCCTTCTCCGCCCCTCCTTGTACCACTAATCGGGGCTTGACGCTCTGACTCTGGGGATCGAACTTCCCACTGATCCTACACTCTCCTTTCCAACCCCGACAACGATCGCAGGACTGAAGTCGGCGAGTCGGGCTGGTAGGCCACACGCACTCCACACCCGCATCACGACATAAGTCGCAAGTTACGCCGGGTCCGCCAAATGGCTCCGTTGGAGCCAGAGCCTTGGGTGGTCTGCCCCTTCTCGCTGCGGCCTCCAAGCGTTCCCTCTTCTCCTTGTCCTGCTGTTCTGCTGCCGCCTTCTCCATCTCACGCCTCCGAAGCTGGATCGCTGACCTTGCAACACACAGCTCCTTCTTACGGGTCGCCAACACGCGACTCTCTGCCTTGCACCATATGACCCTCCGATCTGCCTCTCGCTTCTCTGTATCAGCACTCAGGTACGCCTTCAGGGAAAAGACCGCGACGTCGAGGTTCTTCTTAGTGGTAGCGGCATAGAGCTCCACTCTTTTGCAAGCCTCAACCGCAGCTACCCAAGCCATCTCCTCATAAGAATTCGAAGTAGGATCCGGCTCCGCATCCGTCCCAACATCCATGCCCACCTTGGGCTCCGCAGTTGCATCGAGCTCCACATTGGCATTGGGATCCGCTTCCACCTCCGCCCTCTCTGTCTCTGCCGCATCATCTTCCTCAGCTGCCCCTAACTCAAATAAGGGCCGTGCCCGCGGACGTAATGGCGAGTCCTCCACAGTGACAATCCTCGAACGAGTCGCCTCCATCCGTGTAACGGAGATGATGGTGACTTCCGGGGTCCCTGTCCATATTGGCACACTCGGACTTCCTGGGTGGCTGGTTTCCCCTGCCCCGGTCACCTCCTCTACCTCCATGGCCGCCTCTAACTCGTGCGCCTGCTCCTCCACTTCTTTCAGTCTCACAGCCTCCATCGCTGCCACAAGTTCCTTCACCATGCGGGCCCTCTCGGCCTTTGCTTCCTCCTCCTTCCGTCTCCGTTCCGCCTCCTCCTCCTCCTTCCATCTCTGTTCTGTCTCCTCCTCCTCCTTCCGTCTCTGTTCCATCTCCTCCTCCTCCTTCCGTCTCCGTGCTGCCTCCTCCTCCTCCTTCCGTCTCTGTTCTGCCTCCTCCTTTTCCTCCTTCCATCTCCGTTCCACCTCCTCCTCCTCCTTCTGTCTCCATTCTGCTTCCTCCTCCTCTTTCCGTTTCCGCTCCTCTTCCTCTTCCTTCCGTTGGGCCAAGAGCAACTGCTCCAGCTCGGCCACACTCATGCTTGCCAAAGGGTTTGACATCGTTGAGGATAAGACCTCAATCATGCCCCTCCTTTTATATGTCTCCAGACCCCCAGTATAACTCCGACCACACCCAATCGTCTCACCTATTCAATCCATGGACATGAGGCCTCAGGGGCTCGGCCTTAAATGGAGAGATACTGTTATGACTATATTCATTAACGCCCAGATCCCTGTCCGATCCCCTCAGATCCCCACGCACATGAAATCTATACTCCATTTGGAAACCGCCATGTCTCCATTTACCTATCCGATTGTCACCGCCGATTCCACCCATCCGTCTCCGGTTCCAATTGATGCATCAGCATCACCATAGGAACCCGGACATCCGTCCCCGTCGGACTTGGACATACTCATGTAAGGCTGTCGGCCTTGGAGACCCATCACCAGAGTAATTATTATTAGATTTCAAATATGTATTTAAGTTGCCCGACTGGGGACTTCATTCCCCAGTTCGAATATCGAATCACGCCTAGCTCCTAAGTCCAATCCTAACTCTCTAAGTCATACTCCGTCTCCAAAGTCTCGGACACTGGTATTAGTGAGGGGAGAGCACATAAGCTGAAGCCAAGTCCGTTCCGACCCCCACGACATACTCCGACTCCGACCTGACCTCCGATCCAATCTCCGACCCCAATCAGACCTAGTGCATAACAAATACTGTCATCAGCCTACCTGCAAAGATCAACCTCAATCAAATCAGTCAATGTACCAACTGCCCATATGGAAAGCAAGTGCATACACCATTCCAGAATGTAGAAGAAATCCCCAAGGACACAGGCAATATAATCACATCGGATCTCTGTGGTCCCTTCAAACCATCCATCAGAGGATACAGATACTTGTATCAATCTCAAGATCAGATATGTTAGCATTGAATTTTTGAAGAACAAGGAGTGTAGGACAGTCACTGATTTGTTCAAGCGCTATCTAGCATGGATCATGAGGCAAAAAGGTGCACATGTTAAGAGAATAAGGACTGACAATGGTGGTGAATATACTGGACATGAATTCCAAGAGTTATGCAGTGAGCTGGGAATAACACATGAAACTACTTCACTGTATACTCCAGAGCACAACGGGATTGCTGAAAGATACAATAGAACACTTCAAGAAGGCTCGCTCACCCTTTTGCATGACTCCAGTCTGCCCAACAAATTTTGGGTGTCAGCAATCCATATGGTGAACTTCATCAAAAACCGCCTACTTCACAGTCATATCAATATGTCCCTGCATGAAGCCTTCTGGGGAAACAGGCCCAGAATAGATTGGCTAAGGATGTATGGTGCAAAGTGCCTGGCCCTCATACTGAAACCTATCAGAAGAAAGGGCAACTTCAGATCAGTGGAAGGAATATTCATCGGGTACTTTGATAACTCAAAGTCATACAAGATATGGATCCTGTGCACCCATACCATTGTGAAGGCTCGCAATGTCATATTTGATGAAGTAGATCACATTGAATGGAATGTGGATGTCCTCCCAGACCTCTGGAGAAAGGACATACTGATTCAAATCAATTCTATTGAAGCACTAACGCCTGCCACCCAATGGACTGAGGACCATGAGCTTCCCTTCATCCCTAGAGAGGTAGGAGTTGAGGAAGAGGCTGGGATCAAAGGAGTGGATGGAGATGGAGGAGCAAGGGAAGACGGAATGGCTGGTGGAGGAGTGAGGGAAGAAGGAACCACCAAAGAAGAAGGAGAACCAGAGGAAGAAGAAACATATGCACCCAAGGACTTCAAGTGGGGCACCTGGCTCGGCCTGTCCAACATTACCTATGGACAGGGAAAACGAATCAAGGCCTATATTCCAAGATATCAGCTTTTTCAAACAGTATAATCTATTTGGAACAAACCAAACAAGCTTTCCTTACACTCGCTGAGGATGAGCTGGCCAACTATGCAGATGCAATGAAATCCATCGATACTTCTGAATGGAGAAGAGCCTATGAAACAGAATATGGAACCTGGTGAGTTACAAAATGTGGACACTCATTGAGAAACCGACTCACACAAACATAGTTGGCAGCAGATGGTTTTTTTGCATCAAAAGGGATAATATGGGCAACCTTGATAAATGAAAGGCCAGATTCATCGTGCAAGGCTTCTCTCACATCCCAGGCATTGATTTCAATGAGACATATTTCCCTACCATCTGATTCACATCCATATGACTCATATTTGCACTTGCCATCCAGTATGGCCTTGAGCTGCATCAAATTGACATTAAGGGGACATACCTGAATGGTGCACTTGAGGAGACTGTTTACATGAAACAGCCCAAAGAATTTGTTGTAAAAGGGAAGGAACATCTCATTTGCAAGCTGAATAAGGGTATCTACAGCCTCAAGCAGTCTGGACAAGTCTGGTACCAGACACTAAAAGAGAAGTTGGTGAAACTTGGTTTCAAACCTGGAGAGGCTGATGGAACCATCTACTTTTAAAACAAGGAACTGGGATCCATTGAGATAGCTGGCTGGTATGTAGATGATGGGCTACTGGCAACAAACATGAAGGAGGCAATGGAGGGACTTGTTGAGGATATTAGCGACACATTTGATATCCAAGACCCGGGTGAGCCAACGTGTTTATTAGGCATTAAAATCCACAGGGATCAAACTGATGGGACACTACATATATCCCAACCTGCATTTATTGATACAATGGCCAAATGCGGGGTTAGGGTTTTGACTCAAGGCATCAAATCAAAGAGGCGTGACGGACCTTGTCGTGGAGCCCATTGAGACGAAGCGTGAATGCCTTGATGTGGTGAAGCTCATCCATTACAATCCATTCCTTCATCGTAACGACGATGAAAGCTTCCAAAGGGCGGTGCTGTGAACCCATCAATACGCTATCCCGCAGAAAGTTGAGGTATCCTCCACGAGGATCGCAAATGACTGCTACCTGCTCTGGCATCGGCTGAACCCCGCACAGGTGATGCGCATGATACGAGTTTACGGCACCTCGTATTCTTTCCATGAGCAGTGCCATCTGTCCCATGCTTTAAGAGAATGTCTTGGGTCTTTAGAGTCGCTCTCAAATTGTCTGCTGCCTTGGAGAATAATTCGATTGATGCCAGGGTATCCGCGAGTATCAGATGCTATAGTCCTAGAGCACGGTGAGCGGCATGCCTCTCCCCAAGTATACTGCCCCAGGAGTGGCCATAGAGATCATAGTCATCCCGGACCCTGAAATGAGCCAGAACAGTATCCAGTTCGTACAGGAACATATCGTGGTTTCGGAATGTCACGTCACCATTTTTCTCTGGAAGATGTGTGGAGTTGCCTTTTCTTGCGCCATAAAGGATGGTGGGTATAGAGCGTGTTCCACAAGAGAACAGAGATAGTGCCAATTGGGCCTGGACAATGATCTGGTAGCTCAGCCGCAAGCCACGATAATAGTGACCAGCTGGCCATACACATAGTCTGTATTTCACCCGCCAGTCAAGGAGTCCTCTAGCCTAGCCTATGGTCAGCCAACCCAAGTCTACTAGGAGTTGGAACAAAGTGCAGCTCAGTGGGCTTGAAGTGTGATATACATCCTCTTTGCCTTCCCTCAAGGATCCTTCATGACTGGTTGTACTGCAGAGTCAGCTCTTACACCCAATGGTCATGGTCATAAGTTGGCCGCCTCGTAAGTTTGGTAATTGCTTCCGCGTTATGTTACACTATGGGTGCCATGGTCATTGTGGGATATCGGGGTCAGTGGGTCCTTGAACCAGTCAGCAGACAGACCTTTCTCAAGGCAAGGTATCATGCCCCATAAATGAGCTAAGCTTTCTGCTCGTCTCAGCGAACGCGCCAAGCGGCTTGTTACGCCACCAAGTGGGTTACAAAATTGTTACTGACACTTGTAAAATTTTCTAGTGGAACAGATCTTCCGTCAAATGGCGGCGTTCTGCTGGCGCAGGAGAGTGTTCCAAAGTCCCTGGCGCGGGTTTTGCAAGCTGAACGGGTGAGGGGGTCGTAAAGAGAGAAGCGGGTCCGGCTAGAGGTGAGGATGGCAGACAATCAAAATGTCGCAAGAAAGATGGCAAAGTACAGAAACCCGCAGGAATCAAGGTGTGTTATGAAGTGCTCTGTTTCCTCCCCGTTCATGAGCATGACTTTCCCTGAATGGTTATAACAGCACGGTGAAAGCCTTGCCAAATATAACTGGTGAGTGGGCTGATCGACGTTGAGGGACCACAGCTGGAAGTGTCAAGCAGGAGAGTGGAAGACGAGATGCACATTCCGATCCCGAGGCCATGCGCATGTCTCGTAACACTAACGAACGAGCTCTAAACTGTGAGAAAGCTGCCAAGGTCGCCAGCGCTGCCAAAAATGCTTCTGCCAAATCCCACCCTGCCACACCCAATCCGGCACCCACTACTTCTGTTCCCGCACCTGCACCTGCACGAAAAACAGAGTTTGAAAGAAGAGCACCCACAACACGGTTAAATGATATCGTTCAGGTGCCACCTAATTTAACAAAACTCCCTTGTGGGGCCGCAAAACGAACTGCGCAGGAAGGAGGTGCGGTCGTGTCTAAGACGAACGGGGTAATATCAATGGCTCAAAAGCAAATAATGGAAGAAGAGAGGGAGCGAGCGATTCAATGATATGGAGAACTCAAGGAGCGCACAACTGCAGCCTGATAGAAGAGAGGATTCGTAGGCTAGCTGAGGCCTATCACTCTTGCAACTCCTATCATGTATCCAGAAAGTGGGTCACATTTGTCATGTCTTGCTCCTTATAAATTCACCACCGTCGTAGCTCTATTGAGGATCTTATAATATAGATGGATGGTTTCAGATCAAATCACTGAGTTGACTAACTGACCAAGGGTCAACTCTACTCCACGCATATCATGCAGCGCTGTCTTTGCAACATAATTCAAATGTAGTGGAAACAGCATTCATACATTGTCGTCAAGATGTGTTAAATACCCTGTCTGTAATACTTTAGAGGTATCGGGACCGAGACAGTTTTCCCAAAACAGCTGAGAAGAATATCAAACCCTGCTGCAGCACAACTCCAGAAACAATTTAATGTTTGTACTTTGGTTACAATCCTTTGTATTGGTCAATGCAGACTATATGCAGAAAGGTAATACATTTCTTAGCCACAAGAAATGAATAAGACTTCCAGAGTCTAGAGTTCATGGACACTTAGGGATCCAGATATTCCAAAAAGAGGGGAATGCACTTAGAGGCTAAAGGAAGTAGGTGGATGAATCCAACCGTCCAACCAGTGGCACTCAGAAGCGGGTAACAGCAATGTGTGAAGTAGTCTAGCAACTGCTTCACACAAGTTCAAGCTTCTAATGCTCTGCAAAGGCAGTACACACTAGCAACTTAAACAAGAGCACTAATGGCAGGACTATCGACAGACAATCTCACCCTGTAGATTTGTAGTCACATGAGGCAGATACTACACTCACGCCCAAAGCAGGAATATCACTACTTTGAGTGCAATCAAGTACAGTTACACAACTGTAAAAGATCCTTGAACTGGTAATCAACAGTTACTGAGATAGAGGATGACACTGTATGTCACTCTAGTCACACTGGTATGCAAAAGATGGGTAGAATAGGTTTTATATGTTAGAGGCAGAATGACCTCCTTATATATTGTATTTACAGAAGCTGACTAATGGTTCTGGAATATTCTACCTATTAATAGATGGAAACTACTGGAAGATTGTGGAAGGTGGAAAAAAGGGGTAGAATATTCCAAACCAATCACAGGTTCTGATCACTGGACTAACACTGATTAGGAGCTGAATAATGATTCTGGAATGTTCTATCTAATAATAGAGGGAAACAGCTAGAATGTTATGGAAAGGGGTAGAATATTCCAAGGCAATCACCTGATTACTGGTTTGCACAGCCATGGATAGCCACATCTCAGGTGATGATCTTCATAGAAAATAGTGCCCTGAGAGGCTGTGGTTGTCAAGTTAGAGAATATTTATTGATCAGAGACATCTGAGCTTGAATTCAGGCCGAATGCCTGGTCCAAAGGGGGAGAGCTGGCTGCGCAAAGGTTTGTGGGTGCCTATGGGTCCACAACTGTAGCACAGCAGAAATAAATGATTCTGGGCCGAGTTCTGCATGGAATATTCCTGAAAAAAATATGGAAAAATAGAGAATATTTGAATGAGTCCATTCCAGGTACAAGCATCAAATATATGCTGATATTTATGAATGGAAAAGCAAAGAATAGCACATTGGTGCTGCATAAATAGGATTTGATAGGGAAAAGGTGGTTCTCATATAGCTTCAGCTATTTTGTTGTTCATATTATGCACAACACATTTATTCCTTGTAAAGAGCACTGGCATGTTGTTGTCAGCTAGCTTTTCTACTGAGATGAGATGTAAGATGGCTTTGGACACAGAGCACATTCTTAAGAACCATGTACCGTCCCTTCTTGATAGAGATTTTATATTTCTTACCCCTATAGCTGCAATAGATAACCTTTGATAGCCCATGGTTGAATATGGGTGAGTTTGAGAAAGTCTCTATAATATGGGGAGCATGATGAGATGGCCACCAAGTCTAAGTGATAAGAAACATCCCTGGTTACTGTTGCTGTGGTTTCCAAGAATGACATCAAGTAATCTTTGGTATCATCCAAGTGCTGATGCAGTGGTTTCTTTACTGGCATTTCACTATGTGCTACCATAGAGTAATCAGATTCATCATTTGATAATGCATAGGTCACACAGGCCTGTGGGTGTGCTTTGGTGACATATGCTGATTCTGTATAGGAACCACCTTTTCCCTATCAAATCCTATTTATGCAGCACCAATGTGCTATTCTTTGCTTTTCCATTCATAAATATCAGCATATATTTGATGCTTGTACCTGGAATGGACTCATTCAAATATTCTCTATTTTTCCATATTTTTTTCAGGAATATTCCATGCAGAACTCGGCCCAGAATCATTTATTTCTGCTGTGCTACAGTTGTGGACCCATAGGCACCCACAAACCTTTGCGCAGCCAGCTCTCCCCCTTTGGACCAGGCATTCGGCCTGAATTCAAGCTCAGATGTCTCTGATCAATAAATATTCTCTAACTTGACAACCACAGCCTCTCAGGGCACTATTTTCTATGAAGATCATCACCTGAGATGTGGCTATCCATGGCTGTGCAAACCAGTAATCAGGTGATTGCCTTGGAATATTCTACCCCTTTCCATAACATTCTAGCTGTTTCCCTCTATTATTAGATAGAACATTCCAGAATCATTATTCAGCTCCTAATCAGTGTTAGTCCAGTGATCAGAACCTGTGATTGGTTTGGAATATTCTACCCCTTTTTTCCACCTTCCACAATCTTCCAGTAGTTTCCATCTATTAATAGGTAGAATATTCCAGAACCATTAGTCAGCTTCTGTAAATACAATATATAAGGAGGTCATTCTGCCTCTAACATATAAAACCTATTCTACCCATCTTTTGCATACCAGTGTGACTAGAGTGACATACAGTGTCATCCTCTATCTCAGTAACTGTTGATTACCAGTTCAAGGATCTTTTACAGTTGTGTAACTGTACTTGATTGCACTCAAAGTAGTGATATTCCTGCTTTGGGCGTGAGTGTAGTATCTGCCTCATGTGACTACAAATCTACAGGGTGAGATTGTCTGTCGATAGTCCTGCCATTAGTGCTCTTGTTTAAGTTGCTAGTGTGTACTGCCTTTGCAGAGCATTAGAAGCTTGAACTTGTGTGAAGCAGTTGCTAGACTACTTCACACATTGCTGTTACCCGCTTCTGAGTGCCACTGGTTGGACGGTTGGATTCATCCACCTACTTCCTTTAGCCTCTAAGTGCATTCCCCTCTTTTTGGAATATCTGGATCCCTAAGTGTCCATGAACTCTAGACTCTGGAAGTCTTATTCATTTCTTGTGGCTAAGAAATGTATTACCTTTCTGCATATAGTCTGCATTGACCAATACAAAGGATTGTAACCAAAGTACAAACATTAAATTGTTTCTGGAGTTGTGCTGCAGCAGGGTTTGATATTCTTCTCAGCTGTTTTGGGAAAACTGTCTCGGTCCCGATACCTCTAAAGTATTACAGACAGGGTATTTAACACATCTTGACGACAATGTATGAATGCTGTTTCCACTACATTTGAATTATGTTGCAAAGACAGCGCTGCATGATATGCGTGGAGTAGAGTTGACCCTTGGTCAGTTAGTCAACTCAGTGATTTGATCTGAAACCATCCATCTATATTATAAGATCCTCAATAGAGCTACGACGGTGGTGAATTTATAAGGAGCAAGACATGACAAATGTGACCCACTTTCTGGATACATGATAGGAGTTGCAAGAGTGATAGGCCTCAGCTAGCCTACGAATCCTCTCTTCTATCAGGCTGCAGTTGTGCGCTCCTTGAGTTCTCCATATCATTGAATCGCTCGCTCCCTCTCTTCTTCCATTATTTGCTTTTGAGCCATTGATATTACCCCGTTCGTCTTAGACACGACCGCACCTCCTTCCTGCGCAGTTCGTTTTGCGGCCCCACAAGGGAGTTTTGTTAAATTAGGTGGCACCTGAACGATATCATTTAACCGTGTTGTGGGTGCTCTTCTTTCAAACTCTGTTTTTCGTGCAGGTGCAGGTGCGGGAACAGAAGTAGTGGGTGCCGGATTGGGTGTGGCAGGGTGGGATTTGGCAGAAGCATTTTTGGCAGCGCTGGCGACCTTGGCAGCTTTCTCACAGTTTAGAGCTCGTTCGTTAGTGTTACGAGACATGCGCATGGCCTCGGGATCGGAATGTGCATCTCGTCTTCCACTCTCCTGCTTGACACTTCCAGCTGTGGTCCCTCAACGTCGATCAGCCCACTCACCAGTTATATTTGGCAAGGCTTTCACCGTGCTGTTATAACCATTCAGGGAAAGTCATGCTCATGAACGGGGAGGAAACAGAGCACTTCATAACACACCTTGATTCCTGCGGGTTTCTGTACTTTGCCATCTTTCTTGCGACATTTTGATTGTCTGCCATCCTCACCTCTAGCCGGACCCGCTTCTCTCTTTACGACCCCCTCACCCGTTCAGCTTGCAAAACCCGCGCCAGGGACTTTGGAACACTCTCCTGCGCCAGCAGAACGCCGCCATTTGACGGAAGATCTGTTCCACTAGAAAATTTTACAAGTGTCAGTAACAATTTTGTAACCCACTTGGTGGCGTAACAAGCCGCTTGGCGCGTTCGCTGAGACGAGCAGAAAGCTTAGCTCATTTATGGGGCATGATACCTTGCCTTGAGAAAGGTCTGTCTGCTGACTGGTTCAAGGACCCACTGACCCCGATATCCCACAATGACCATGGCACCCATAGTGTAACATAACGCGGAAGCAATTACCAAACTTACGAGGCGGCCAACTTATGACCATGACCATTGGGTGTAAGAGCTGACTCTGCAGTACAACCAGTCATGAAGGATCCTTGAGGGAAGGCAAAGAGGATGTATATCACACTTCAAGCCCACTGAGCTGCACTTTGTTCCAACTCCTAGTAGACTTGGGTTGGCTGACCATAGGCTAGGCTAGAGGACTCCTTGACTGGCGGGTGAAATACAGACTATGTGTATGGCCAGCTGGTCACTATTATCGTGGCTTGCGGCTGAGCTACCAGATCATTGTCCAGGCCCAATTGGCACTATCTCTGTTCTCTTGTGGAACACGCTCTATACCCACCATCCTTTATGGCGCAAGAAAAGGCAACTCCACACATCTTCCAGAGAAAAATGGTGACGTGACATTCCGAAACCACGATATGTTCCTGTACGAACTGGATACTGTTCTGGCTCATTTCAGGGTCCGGGATGACTATGATCTCTATGGCCACTCCTGGGGCAGTATACTTGGGGAGAGGCATGCCGCTCACCGTGCTCTAGGACTATAGCATCTGATACTCGCGGATACCCTGGCATCAATCGAATTATTCTCCAAGGCAGCAGACAATTTGAGAGCGACTCTAAAGACCCAAGACATTCTCTTAAAGCATGGGACAGATGGCACTGCTCATGGAAAGAATACGAGGTGCCGTAAACTCGTATCATGCGCATCACCTGTGCGGGGTTCAGCCGATGCCAGAGCAGGTAGCAGTCATTTGCGATCCTCGTGGAGGATACCTCAACTTTCTGCGGGATAGCGTATTGATGGGTTCACAGCACCGCCCTTTGGAAGCTTTCATCGTCGTTACGATGAAGGAATGGATTGTAATGGATGAGCTTCACCACATCAAGGCATTCACGCTTCGTCTCAATGGGCTCCACGACAAGGTCCGTCACGCCTCTTTGATTTGATGCCTTGAGTCAAATAGTTCCAATTTGTCTAGTCATGTCACATAGCCATGCAGCATCACGAAGAAAAGGGGCTCTTCCTTAAGGTTGTGGGCGGCTTTTGACAGCGTAGCTGACGACTTGGCTAATGCTGTACGTCAATTTCAACGGCCAAGATAGACAATGCAAGTTGAACTGACACCCTTTATTCTTCTTGATATACGCAGCACGTAAACAGGCATACCTATAAGCAACTGGCGATTGTTTCGTTCTGTAGTGTCCTCAAGCCTATAATTGATATGGCTATCGTCTTCGGACTGTGTTATCTATTGGATCGCACCGCCGAAGAAACCACCGAAGGACCCCATTTCATCCCACCCATTGCCATGACAGATCTCACCAACACCACCTTCGTCTCCTAATGTGCTCGAACATCCGCAACTTCCCATTATCCACCACAGCTCATCCACACAATCGCCGCGACTGTCTCGACCAGAATGGAAGTGCCTGCTCAGATTCACTATCGTGCTGATGCCTAGGAAGGTTCTAGGTGTTCAAAAAAAAAAAAACAGGAAAGGGACTCGTAGGAACTGGCAGCGACAGCTACGGTACACATTATGTGAAGGATCCGCGTCGGGTTTTTAATTGCATGCACGACTGATTCCGGGTTCATGTTTGTTATGTGTGCCCAGGGATATACCCGGCGTATCGTTGCCTAGTACTCCTGGCACGGATGTAAAGAACCCCGATACAACTACCATTGCTTTTACGGTAGTCTCTGTTGGATTATCAAGTCCGACGAAGATGAAGAAAATGTTGTAGCCATCGGCATATTCAAAATCAAACAAGAGGTTTTACTGATGAGATTGGGACGCGAAGGGAAGGCTAAGGCTATCAAGTAATATACAGAAACTATGGAACTCGGTCGAAATATTTAAGAAATGAGTCGGTACGTACACTTCAGTTGGGTGCATGGAGCAAACAGCTGAAGTGTCTACAGACGTCGTATAAGCTTTACATGTTATCAAAGCTCACAGAGACAGGAGGCGTGTACTAGACCATTATTTGTACTCATGGTCTTTGGTGGTGCTTGCCAATCCAATAATCGTTCCTAGAACGACACGGCAACAACTGCCGATCGCCACGTGTACATATGCACCTACTTGCGGTCAATACCTCCATCGATGGGGTCGCGCAAATGCTGAGGCGTTAAAAGTAGCCGACGAGCCAACATGACTTCAAGTCGCTAGCTGCCTCTCCATCGAAGCCTGCCACCCAAGCCTATGCGTGGCCTCGTCGGACAATCTCCAAACTTCCTCTTCAGAGAAGATGTCCTGGCAATAATAGCGCAGGTGCCGGCGGAAATGTTCATATCGAGAGAACATTTTGAGGCAGCCCGCCGGACATGTCAGCCCAACCACCAGCTGGTTTTTGCCTTACTCCCTGTACCTTTTCGGTGTTGCAAAGGAGCATGGAATGATGCCCAGTGCTTCTGAAAGTTGCGGGAGATGAGGCGACCACAGACCTGGCCGTTGGCGTCGACAACACCACATTTTCGGATTTTGGGAGAGCGTTGGTGTCTCTTTGACGATTTTTTCCTCGATGGGGGTGCTTCCGTCGTGTCCTGGGTGGGATAACGCGCCGCTGATGCAGCCGGTGCCGGCTGTGATGTCGACGCTACCGGCCATGGCCCTGGTGTCTGTGCATCCCTCCATGAGGAGGCTGATGATGATGCAGCCGGGTATCCACCGCTGCGCATATCCAGCATTCGCTGGCTGTGGGGGTGTTGTGGAGTTCCACCCCATCCCCTGGTCGTGAACATTCAAGTATGTGCTGATGGTGGACCTGTACGCTGCGTCAATGCCACTCTGAGCCCTTGTCATGTCAAAGTCACTCACTGTCCACCATCTGGGTTTAAACGGTACAAGCTGTGTGTGGCCACATTCCACACACTGAAGCTGACCGGGGGCAACGGGTGGAAAATGACCCTTTTGTGGGTATCTTCCATATGCTGCCTCCCCCTCCCGTCCCCATCCCGTGCCCTGGGCAATTCTTGTCTGGCCCAGGCACGGGTCAGGTCCTTGCACCGGAGCATTAGTCCCTACTAATGCATCCGGCGATGGCTCCAGGGTGGGGAGCGTGACGCTGGTATGCAATGTGAGGACTCTCTACTAATGTATGTGTGGTCTTGCAACACTCACAAAGAAGTCTGGTCTATGCTTGTGGAGGTCGGGGTGATGCCCGCCCCCTGTGTGCCAAGCGTATTCAGTTGGAGGTCAGCCGCAACAAACCTAGTGAGCTCCAACATGAAGTCCTCCTGTGTTACTTTGTCAATGCCATGCGTGAAGAAAGCATCACTGGCAGTTCTGGTAGGTCAAAGCCAGCGTCATTGAGCTCAGTGTGAGCATCAAATGTAAAGGAGGAGGAGTTGGCTAGAGACAAGTTGTTGAAGAGACAAAGCTGTTTGTTGGGAGTGTCCTTGCGGCAGGTGGCCGTTTATATACCGCAGTCTTGCTTTGTAGGTCGGTTTGCTATGTGTGCATTCTTACCAGATGCGGTGTGCAGTGTGTCACAACGTGGTGAACGCGTGGAAACCTTCTCTTGGGCGGCAGAACTCCCAGATCTGCATTCATCAGCATATGACTCACTTGATTGGGGCTTCGATACCGTTTGGCATCTTGGAGTGGTATTGAGTCTGGCAAAGAAGACTAATCTAGCAAGATGCTGCTGGGAACCTGTAGGAGCTAATTTTATCCAATCTAATCATCCGAAGCGATGCATCACCTGATATGAGAACTGTATATAGCAGAATGGCATATGGCAGTTCACTCTTGGGTGGCACAGTACTATCGAGAGCAAAGGAAGGGTGCAATGCTGCTCACACAATGTGATATCGCCAGGTAGTATTGAAATTTGTGCCAATCTTGACTGCCGGTTTGTGGAAGTGAGATGAGTCTGCCCCGCATGGACTGCTTTCGAAATTGTACTGTGCATATCACACCGGGTATTACCTCATGTTGTTATACATATTTGGGCGACCCGTTGACAGTCGGGACTGTGCGAAGAAGCTGGCTGAATGCAGTCGAACAAAGGAGCTCAGCCACGTTGGATCAGTCTCACATAATGTCGAGCTGTTCAATTATGTCCAGAGTGAATATCACGAAACACAACGTTCTTTGACGACAAATACCATAAACAATTCGACGCGTTTTGTGATGCTGTGGGAGATCGGTAAGACGTTGCGTCTTCTATCTCACCTCAATAGCCTTGTAGGTTCAAGAATTTGATACACGACCCACCCGATGAATGATGCGAAGGGGGCTGAGCAGGAGTGGGCCTCACATGATCATTCGGAATGAGGATCTAACCCTGAGCGGGCGCAGACTCGTCCCCAAGCGAGTACGTTCAAGATTTAAATCTACACTCATTATTCTTTCACACCATCATATCCATCGAATCTGGCCATTTCGTCATAGTTTTCGCCATACTCTATTATCCGCAATGAATTGCATCATGGTTCCATCTTTACACTAGGAGATATGCAGGTACGTGTTGGGTGTTTGTGGTGTTTGTGGTGTTTGTTCATGGCGATGTGTCTGACAGGGGGGACATGTGGGATGTGATGTTTTATTTCAATCGAAAGGCGAGAAAGTGCTGTCTGGGAGAATCACGTAGAGCCCAAATCTTCAGGCAACCATCAGTTCAGCATTAGAATAGAAAACACGACGCGTTGTACAAGTTTTTGACGCTGTTTCCGACAGGGGTGTGAAGCGGCATATGAAGAGAGTGTGGGGGATATGAGTAGGATCGTGTTGGAGTTGGTGGATCAGCAGCTTGTGAGGGTGAGGGATAGGATGGGGGGGTGAAGGAGGGAGGCATCTAGGACGGAAGCGATGAAGGCGGTGGATATATCTCCAGAGTAATATATGGTATGCTATTCGGCACATTAGCGTGCTTTTCGTATTCTATCTCTCGAGTCCCCCAGGATGGTCGTTGGTCGTTTGACTGTGAGGCATGCATACACTGAGGTTGGAGCTTAGCTAGAAAGGAACTGTGCGAACAACGCGTTGGGAGTAGGTAGCACTCGTCTTATCGAGAGCCCGCGCCTGTTCTTAACTAGAACACCACCTTGACCGTCTTGTACTGTCCTGCATTCGCTCAATGTTGGTTACACGGAGAAGGGGTAAGGAATTTCACAAGCAGTATATGGTGAATGGCAGCAACGGTGGCACATATAGAAGCGAGATGAAACAGGCTAGCATCTGGCTGCAAGGGATAGGAGTCTAAGTAGTAACCAAACAGGGTTGCATGGTTTTTTTTCAGAACTGACGGGCTGCCATGTGCGACATACAATGGTGAAAATAATATGTCGCTGTACTTCCATAGCAAATCCAGCTCGAATATTTACGGGGGCTGGAAACAGGTTGGAAGCAGGTTGGAACTGGGGGGCAGGAAGTCAGTCGCTTTTCCCGTCCTGAGAGCATTGACACCGTACATGTTGAAGGGTGTGATCGTCAGATGAGATTTATCTGATGAGTTGATAGATCGTCGTGTAGATAATCGAGTCTAATAGCAATGTTTGACAGTAGAGCGTAGTAGTCCAATTTTCAATTGGTTTCATGAATAAGCAAGAGAGTGAGTTGAAGGAATATACAATTCAGATTTGCTAGGGAACTACATATCTACGGTAAGCGTATTTATGCAAATGAAGGCGAACATGTCATCCGGATCATACATGTATACAGATAGGAGAGAAAATCGACCATGTGAGTGAAGAATTAGTGAATAGGGAGGTACAAAATGGGGATCGGATGTGATTAACAAGCGACCTACAGTAACGAGACATGGAGGGGGTTTGAGTCAATTGAGTGATAAATAGAAGATTAGATCGAAATACTCGTTACAAATATAAAAGCTAAGCATATACACTCATTACTCCTGATTAAATGGACGGGTGTTCGTGTGTGGGACAGTAACATGACAGTGTATCATGTCTGATGTTCGGATGGAGCTCAGTGACTGATTGTGAGGTACGATGGAAATACGATATTGATGTTTCATAACAGTACACACCTTTGAAAATAGTCGTGCCGGTTCCCACAAGGGACCAACAGCGTGTCATGTTGCGAGAGGGATTGAATCAGAGATGGGGTGGACATGAGACATATGCTGTCTTGCTGACTACTCACCGCAACATGCAGGTACTTCTCTAGCAGGCGACCAGAGATGCACATATGGCTTGGATGCTATTATGGATGCGCGGTTGGGACTGTGCGAGAGATCGTGCAGACTGGCTTGGCGCCACAGCAAGTCCTGGCCTTGTTCAGACACGTGCTGGTGTTGAAGAGAATGTCCAGTTGGATGCCTATCCATGACATAAAAGCGACACTGTTCGAGTAGGGTCTCTGAAGCCCGGGAGGACGGTAGTTTTAGTTATGGATCCATTGATGGAATGAAGCTAGGTCACGAACAAAGCTTGATGAATAGGATGTATCTACGCCGAATGTCAATGCATGGAATAAACAGCAACAGATATGAGAACTGTTGGAATACGTTGCAGGCCATGCAAGGGTCTGGACCTGCTCGCCAACAGCCACGCAGCTCCGACTGATAGACTGGAAGGCTGGCAAGGCCACCCAGAGGCAACTACATAAGAGAGCTAGGTCAGTATGGAATTGAGATCGACATGATCATCATGAAAGAGAGCTGGAACAGATTCTCACGGGCGCTACACCAAACGTGAAGGAAGTTGCGAAGGACAAGGAGGATACATGGGACGAGGGTTGTTTGCATTGGCTGTGCTTGCGACAGGTTTCGAGTCAGCTACTGCAAGGATATTCCCGTTGGGATCACTCACAAGGATGTGCTGGTACTGCTCAACAAGGAGACCATGGGATAGCGACCTGGTATGGCCCACATCTGGGAACAGGGTGGTAGAGCACGGGGTCATGCTGCGGAGCTACATCAACAGCGGGATCCATAAGGGGAACGCTGGTGTTGGCGTGGATGTCCTGCTGGGTGCCTGTCAGCGTCGAATGGATCACGCGAGGAAGTGCTTAACTGCGTGCGTTGTGTCGATGCTGACGCTACCAATGATGGTATATGGCACACCTCTGAACTACCGGCTGTTCCTGTGCGGGAGTTGATGCAATGCTCTTGCATAAGAGTCCCAGTCAGCTCTGTTGCCCTCACCCGCCATTTACAGCTGTGACTCACCGGTGCAGCGACCCACAGGCAGACTATGAGCTAGGTCAGACGAATGGATAGGATATCCGCAAAGATTAAGGGGAAGGAAATGCGAGGGGTGTCATGGGAGACGCCTTAGAGCCGGCGTTGAGAAGGCAAGGGCGGAGGGTGAGGAGATGCATGAGGGTGCTAGTGGTGGAGCCTGGGTGGGCCTGGGCTTGCGTCTGCGGGGTATGCCCGGGAAAAACGATCTGATCGAGGCGCCAGAGACCCCAATCCCTTGTTTAGAACAGAGAACATTCGACCTGGAAGGGCCTAAAGTGCCGACTTCATATAATCGATGATTGTTGGTGTCGAACATTGGCTGTAAGTGGCTAGACTGCACGTGAACTCAATATCGAACTATCCGTGTCTCGGATGAATCATATACCGAAACAATAGAACTCTTTGAAACAAATTTTCACAAAAGATTGACAGGATCTCCTGCTTATGGAAAAAGGCTAAAATTGGGTTTCAAACGTGCGATACACATCGACTACAGATCTTGGGCGATAAAAAAGAACCCGTGGGAGCCACAGCGTGTGTCACTTGCGCCCTGAGGGTCGGTTGCGAAGCGCGCTATGGGACAGAGCTATCAGCTCGACATATCAATAATATCACGTACAACAAATATATTCCCCCACGCGTCTTTACGCCATTAACCGGGATTCTGATGCCCCATGACATTATCCCTTCGAAAAAGGCAATATTCTTGCTCATGGACAGCAACCTCGGGCATTCTCCAAGCACCATCCCAGATACAGAACTATTAGGTGAGTACAAGGGCAGACCCCCAGGAGAATTCAGCTTGCGAAGAACGTCGGCAAAGCAACGTTCGTGTGGATGTGGATAGTCACGTCTGAGATCCAGGCTCAGGGTAGTCACAGGGCTGATGGATACATGCACAATGTACACACCATATCTGTCACACTCATTTATGCACTTATATCGATGTCGTGGACCCCATCGGTGGTATCCGAGGCATGACCACTGGAAAGTGGGAGTCAACTGGCGTGCCACAGGGCGAAATCAATTGTTCCCAGTAGATCCAGTTGCAGTTCTCACGCAGATGGATTTGTCCTTGAGCATTTGTGGTGCTGCCGAGAGTGAATTATTTCGTCCCAATCGTGCCCTCGAGCCTCGAGATATCGTCGCTATCCGAATCGGGAACTGATGAGTATTGAAACTCCGTGGCGCTTAGTGGCGTCCGCGGTGTTTAGCTATGTAGGTGGAATAGCCATTAGCTTGGGGCATTTATATGGATGGCTGTGTCAGCAGGTTCCACGCAGTATTTATACCCCCTCTGTCCCTTGTTTCCACCCCCCAACTTCTACCTTTCCCGCTCCACTGGTATGCCATGGCTTCCCAGTTTTGCGTTGTAGGCGTTATTGTCGTATCTCACCACAAATATATTGTCACCTCTTCCTATCCACATATTTTATTGGTAGCGGCGTTGTCTTCTGCGATGTTCCCCTTCCTCATCGTCACCTTCATATCTGTATCTGCGGATGTGACCATGTCTCACGCTGCGTTCAAGCCACTCCCATGGAGTGGACGTACACTTACTACCAGTGTACCGAGTATGTGCTCTCTCTCTTTCCTTTGTTGTTTGTATTTTTAATGCCGCGCTTTCCTCCTGCAGTTGATGAACGGCACCCGGTACAGAGCGTACTCTTGAACTTGAACAACATCACCCACCTCGACCGACAATGACCAGCGAGCATCTCCTTTAAGGTCTTGTAGCTGCATGAGGCATTCTCCAAAATGGCCGTACCCTCGGCCGATTCGAATGCACCAACCGCCCCCACTGCACCGGGGCCCGCATTCATGAAGGAGCCATTGTCGATTCTGATACCGAGGCCCTCGTCCAAGACCTCCTGGCTATCAAAAATCGCGCCCGTGCCGTAAATGTAGAACATGTGGTTGTTTATGGTATCCCCCGAGAACAAAACTGACATTTCGTTGGGATTCCACATTGACTGCTGCACGGGAGGGGGGTTTTCACCGGGTTGGGTTTTCACCGGGTTGGGTTCATGTCAGATGGCCAGATCGTAAATGGACCCAAAGGACGTTCAGGTGAGTTTCTTGTCTCCCACGTTTTTGACACGGAAATAATCTTGTCGCGCCTCTCTATTAGTGCCTTGATCTCAGCCTCGTAAGCGTAAGACCATGGTCCCAGCATGAATGACTGCATGGCCTGAGGATCGAACATGACAGGCTCGAAAATGCGGCCCCATATAGGGGAATAGTCGGGAGGCTTGTTGTCACGGGTGTAGAATGGATGATTTGCTGCCGTAGCCCAACGTCATGTCCCAATCTGTCGCGTCTCCACGCACTGCAAGTGGCAATGGTCTCAATAGCCTTGATGCTCCAGCCAGTTGTGGGTTTATCGCGTCCTTGCATGTCTATTGCGGCGATTCCGCTCCACGCTATATTCACAACAATCAACGCCTTGCTGAGACGGTTGTTCATCTGTTCCAACCTCTGAACTATGCATCCTTGCTATCTGTCGCCTTCTGACCAGTGGATGTCATCTGGCTCGTCACACCTCCGTGTTCCGTGACCATCACCCCGCGGCTGGTCATTCCACAGCTCCGTTATGTGCATATTGCGGAGCAGAGTGATATAGCAGCCTCCAACATACGACAGGCAACTGCGCATACATCCGCCTCTTATTTGAATGCCTCCCTACGCAGTACCTTGACACTCTACATCCATTCAAGTTCGCCTCTGTCAGGCCTGGAGGGCTGCCCCCCCGATAGGTTGGAATGCATAGCACTTGCTCTCGTTGGTGAAAACTGGGCCAGTCCACCCACAGACTTGCCTCCATTGTTGTGCACGTCAAAGACCATACATTCCAAGATATGTGTGCAAAATAACCCTTCTCTATACTCCAACATTTTGAATCAAAGTTTGATGCTTGGCCGGCGGTGCGCAGACTCGGGGCAGGTTGCAGGGCTGAACGCTGCCGCTCCTCTGCAGTCTCAGTTGCCATACGCTCTGAAATTAGCAATGAGTTTCATTAACTAAGGATGAGAATTCGAAAGCACCTTTATCCGTGAACCAAAACAGCCATCCCACCCATTGGCCTCATTGTCAACTTTCCAACCGTCGTTCTGCTCGGTCCCACGGTGAAATGGACCCCCTGGGTTGATATGTTCGGGTGCGAGCTTGTTCACGCCGGCGTAACGGACAAGTTGCCTATAAAGGTCGAGATGACAACCGACGACGATGACGAACCATACCATATCAAGATAACCGAGCGTCATCTTTTCCTTGACGTCTCTCTAGATGCGCCTGCCATCCATCCTACTTTGAGGACGGCGCCCATCGAGTCTTCCGAGGCAAGGAGACAACTTGGGCTGAGGTGAGTGGCCCCATCCCTGATATCTCTTATAGATACTCAGCCAACAGTTGGTGCGCCAGTTTGCAGGTTGCAGGGCTGCTAGAGAGAAGGCGAATGATGAAGCGGTTCATGACCTTGAAACGAACTGTTGTGGCTGCCGTGAATTGAGGAAATGGGATGAATTTGAACCGTTTCAAGGTCATGAACCGCTTCATCATTCGCCTTCGCTCTAGCAGCCCTGCAACCTGCAAACTGGCGCACCAACTGTTGGCTGAGTATCTATAAGAGATATCAGGGATGGGGCCACTCACCTCAGCCCAAGTTGTCTCCTTGCCTCGGAAGACTCGATGGGCGCCGTCCTCAAAGTAGGATGGATGGCAGGCGCATCTAGAGAGACGTCAAGGAAAAGATGACGCTCGGTTATCTTGATATGGTATGGTTCGTCATCGTCGTCGGTTGTCATCTCGACCTTTATAGGCAACTTGTCCGTTACGCCGGCGTGAACAAGCTCGCACCCGAACATATCAACCCAGGGGGTCCATTTCACCGTGGGACCGAGCAGAACGACGGTTGGAAAGTTGACAATGAGGCCAATGGGTGGGATGGCTGTTTTGGTTCACGGATAAAGGTGCTTTCGAATTCTCATCCTTAGTTAATGAAACTCATTGCTAATTTCAGAGCGTATGGCAACTGAGACTGCAGAGGAGCGGCAGCGTTTGCTGAACAGCTTTCTCACCTCTATATAGGGTCGTTCAAGGTAATTGGCTTGCTTTCTATCGCACACCTTTTGTCTAAAACTCTCCTAGTACACCTCGACACACGCTCCAATCACTTCCTTCTTTGACAATGTGCGGTTGGAGTGATAGAAGGTGACATCGGATTGATTCAGATGCCGGGTCGGAATGGCGTCCCATGTTGAGCTGTGTCCGGGTAGTGTAGTGGGATTATCTCTGGTTTTACGTCGAATACGTCGACTGCTTGTTTGTTGCATGATCGCGACTCTACATTCAACACCATATCATTGGTGGTTTCGTCTTTTCCTTGGTATCTTTAAGGGCAACACATTGTACTACATACACACACAAATATATATATAGCCATACTCCATCCTTCCTGATCTTCACACTGAACATAATCTATCCATGTTGTCATCAACCGCATCATTCGCACTAGTGCATCATGCTGTCTTTCACCTTGCATGCCTTTTTGGCAAGCTAGGTCGCTTCACTGCAGAGAAAGGAGTTTATAACAGAAGCATAGATAACATGGGTGTACATCTGGTCGATGGCAACCTTCCGATCCTTTCCTAGAACCCAAACTCAACAGCATTCCTGGTGATGCATTCGTGTTTTAATATTCGTTATGCAGAGAAATGTCATGGAGGCTTCGCAAGTGATATATGATGAAAGCGAGAAACGTGATGACGGAACATGTGAAAGCATGAAGATAAACAGGCCGACTTCTGAAAGCTCTGGACGGAAGACCAAGAGGTCAAACCCAGAGGAGAAATAGGGGCAGAAAAGGCATGGGGTCAAGTGATGTCAGCAACGTTTAGCAAGGGTGAGAAGAACATGTCGCATGCCCTAATCATGCAGCACAATTAACTAAAAACATTCTCCACAGGCCAGAAGCAGCCTGAAACTGGGGCTGTCAGTTATGTCTTAATTCCGGCACCTTGGAATGGAATTGACCCACCATGTATATCCTTTGTGTAGATATAGTTACCATGGGCTAGCTGTTGCTGGAAGACCTTCCCACAATAGCAACTCGATGAGGCAAAACCGCTTTGACCTTCTAGACCAGCAACGTGCCATGCATTATGGGTCAAGTGACCCTGAAGAAGTTGAAGTCATTATAAACTGGAACAACGCACAGTGCGCCAGCGATAGAGCCTGAAGCGTTGATTCAGGAAGGAGGAGAAAAATTGTAAGACAAGGGCCCTCACTAAATGGGATGGCAGGTCCATCTTGATGCGACATAGTGTTCCTATTCATAGGTCACTGTTCACCCATGACTCGACGTCAGTAAAGGAACCATACACAAATGACCAACGCCACCAAAGCAGCTCTTGCATGGTTGTAGTGTATCACTCGAGCATTTGCGCGCATACTCACGAAAGAACCATCGCTATCGTTACGAGCTAACAGCCTGGTTCCGACATCAGAAGGGGGTCAAAGTCACTTTCCCTATTTCGGGGGGGCACCCAGGCTTTGTATTCGTCATGGTGTGGCACCTCGTGGCACCTAAAGCCAAGGGGTTATATAAGGAGAGGGAATTTGGCTGACTTTCACCAAGTGATTTCTCCCCTTCACCTCTTCTTGTCTGAGCTATTCCCAACGCTTAGTGGTTTTATCATGTCTCGATTCACTGCTAACTTTGAAGAGTTTGACGCGCCCTGGAGCACGTTTGACGTGTCTGGCAGCTCTACGAACTTGGATTATCCAACGTGGCCCTGGTATGCCAACCCTCCCGACGCGGCCCCTCCAACTTCCATGGCCGGTCTAGATGGCAGTTCCGTCAGCTTTGATGACAGCCCCTTCTCCCAATCGCACGAGAGCTCTGTGGACTTTGATTATCCAACGTGGCCCTCGTATTCCAACCCTCCCCACGCGGCCCCTCTAACTTCCATGGTCGGTCTAGATGACAGTTGCGTCAGCTTCGATGACAACCCCTTCTCTCAATCGCACGGCAGCTCTATGGACTTTGATTATCCAACGTGGCCCTCGTATGCCAACCCTCCTGATGCAGCCACTTCAACTTCCATGGCCGGTCTAGATGGCAGTTGCGTCAGCTTCAATGAGTATGACTACCCCTACTCCCAATCACACCAACTCGAACCATTTGACTTCTTAAGTGAGTCAAAACCCTAGTACCGTGTCTAATATGAACAGCCTCCTCATCTTCAGTACACAGCTTTCCCACAGCCATCTGACGTATCGCAAGAGGCATTATATTCTACATGCTCAAATCCTGAGTGTCAACAATGTCTGGAAACAATATGGGCAAGCGCAGGAGTGCCATTCGAAGCCACGGCTGGTGAAGGGTCTGAAAGCTTAAACCAACCACAAGACCCAAGCCAGCTCATGGCTACGCCCTTCCTCCCGCAAGTTCCGCTGGCTACTCCCTCAATTTCCCTGTCGACGATTCCTACTTCCGATACAGGGTTGGGGAGTAATGCGATACCTATGGAGCCCTACTGGGAGGGAGGGCCTGCACATCCGCAATGCGCCGAGGAGAATCGGTACTAGTAGCAACCCCTCGTGTGTTTACACACTCGGCTATGCTGACGTTGTGAATTGCCAGTAATATGTCTCTATCCGAGGATTACTCGGGTCACCTCTCTGCGCTACCGATGCATCCCAGTCTGTCTGTCACGGGAAGTGCAATGCCTCATGATCATCATGATCATGAGATACCGCTTCTTTCGAGCGACCATGATGCACTCGGGTATTTAGCGGGGCAGATGGCTGTTGTAAACCAAGGATATGAGACATCAGGCATCTTCGTTGGGGTTCTGAACCAGTGAGTGCATTGTATAGTCATGGACGCAAATTTGACGGATCGGGTTTGACAGACCATACGGAGCTGACCCCAGCAGCTTAAACAATCTGAGTCACGACAGTGACACAACGTGGCAATCCATATCTGTGCCACATGCCGGTACAGTTGCTTTAGAGCAGCTGGAGGGATCATCCGCGGGGGTCCCCAAATCCCGCCCCACGGCTGCGGCATGGACTACAACCCCGTCGCACTCCATCCTTCCGCCTTCAATCCCAGCGCCTCCTACTCCGCATTTCAGTACACCGTCAGATATTATCCTCACCACAGGCCGCAAATGCAGCTATGTAGATCCTGACGGCAAGGCATGCCGGCGGAGTCTGGAATCGGTGAGCAGCAGGAATGCGGCAAGACACTGGTTCACCTGCCACGCAATGAAGGAGCTCCTCCGTATTCGAGCAAAGACATTGCCCATGTCACAGGCAACGATCATCAATTCCACGGCAAGGAAATTGGCTGCGGAAAGATATCTGGGGATTTGTCCACGGGAGACATGCATAGACAAAGGAAGACCCAGAGCCGAATTCGTGCGCGAAGACAGCCTGATTCGCCACATGGAAAACCCGAGGAGACACAAGGGTATTGCCATGTCAAGGCGCGAAGCGAGCAGATGGGCTCACGCGAACATGGAGGTTATGAGTATCTCGGACGAGTTCGGCAGCGCATACGAAGAGGCTGTTTCGAGGATATGGCACGGATACTGAGAGGAATCGATATTTGACAATGGAGCTCATGGCCATTCTTGAGGGGGTTTATATGGTCTGGCAGAACAAGGGGAGCGCAGGACAAAGGGATGTGAGTCACGTGATGAAGTGATGGCCGGACATGGCATGTCGCCGTGAATAAATATTGTCGCGTTTGAAGTTTTTTTCTAGAGAGGCTTTTCTTG
Organism: Cantharellus purpuraceus; assembly: GCA_025174535.1. Classification (NCBI taxonomy): domain Eukaryota; kingdom Fungi; phylum Basidiomycota; class Agaricomycetes; order Cantharellales; family Hydnaceae; genus Cantharellus; species Cantharellus purpuraceus. The sequence goes on from JALBUN010000042.1 coordinate 39,905, forward strand.
GAATTGAACCGGCATCTCCTGGTATGATTGTTGATTGAGAAACCACGTCTGAAATAAACAACATAAGGAATCAGATAAACGGCAAGATGGGATAAAGAACGGTGTGCACGCCGCCATCCGCTCCGGCCGCAGAAGCATCAGAGGCTTCCCCCCTCTTTCCCTTCGTATCCACATACCCAGGAACCAACCCCACTCCGAAGACTCTGCACCGTCTGTCCCGCCCGCAAACCCTCCGGCGCAAGAACATAACTCCACGGCTGCCGCCTCACGCTCACGTCGCGGCTCCTCAGCGCCGGGACGCTTGCGGTCCCCATGGCCAGAGACGCCTATCCTGCCGTGTTTGCAGCAACACCCCACTGAAATCACATGAGAAGTAGTATGGGTGCTTCGGGGGTGTTTTTCTTTTTCACTTGTCGCTCGTTTCACTTAACCCGAGTCAAGCTATGCGCTACTAGATATACCCTCTGATGGTCATCGGCGACAGAAACCCCCTCCGGTCGCAACACACACCAGCCCAGCCATTTTTTCTGCTCCAAAGGCGACGATGCGAATAAGGACGATGGCGCGTGCGATGGCGGAGACGATTCGACACGGTGTTCCCCATACACTGGCACCGGTGAAGATCAGAGATGGAGCAGTGAGTTTCACGTCTCCGGAGATGAACCACGATAGAGCATACTAACAATCCATGTAACATGGATGTTCCAGATACGAACACTCTCTGCGGTCCTTTTCCGGGCGGCGAAAACATGAAGATGGCACGCATTCTGTTCTCGTGGAGTGGAGACACGGATACGTGACTGGGAGGAATTTTGGGACGCAAGTCGTGAGTCTTTTCATTCTATAGCGGTCTGAGATAATCAGCCTCAGTGCCTGAACAATTATCATAGGAGTACGTGCTGCAGGCTATTTGGTCGGGAGGTATGTCTGCAGGACTAGAGGTGTTGTGTACAAGCCGTAAGTCTCACAACTGTGAAACGACATGCCCACTGAGGCATTTACATTCTCTGTCAGTTCAAGTACCAATGATTCATAGGGGACTCGACGAGATTGGTGTGCTGGCGAGAGCCCACTCCCATCTCTTCCAGTTTCCCCCAGCCTCCAACACGCCTTTCCGTTTGGTGTGTAGACGTGACCAGGAATGAGGTCAGACGCAACTTGCGAGTCTTCCGGTTTTAGACATGATCTTCAGCTGAGGATACTATCCACCTTTGTAGCCTGAACATCAACGATGTGAATACGTTTTCGTACGTGTGAAGGATTGAGATGTTGGATGCAAGTTGTGAGTCTTATAAGTCTGGACAGAACATGCGATCGGGTTGGTGACTGTCTGCGTATCTTGGGGATCCGCAACAAGAATCTGCTGTGCCGGTGATCATCTTGCTCACAAGGACGATCCCACTGATCGGCCACCCGTGATAACGGACATGTTAGCCCATTGTGGGGTGGATGCAGATTGGCGGTGTGCCGAGACATTTGAGGCCGCCAATGGCGGGTGTCGACAAGATTCTGCCAGTGCCTTGGCCCATGATCGTTGTGTACCCGCCACGCTCGAACACACTGCACAAGCTGATAAACAACAAGGACGATGATGCCAGGGTTTGCGTTCAAGATTTAGTGTGCACAGCTGTTATTGCAAGTAGAAAGCATAAAAGACTCATAGTGGTTCTGGTTGCCTTGATTATGCCTCAGGCCATTGCTTCTTCCTCTTTTGAGGGGCGTGTGTCCATGCCTTTGTATTTGAGCATTGTGTGAAAGCTCCTGAGCAGGAGGGGAGGTTACTTCCATCGAACCGACTACATTCTTCGAGTGCTGTCCTACATAACTCTAGGACGTTATGAAATATAGGATACAAATGCAGTTACGCAGTGAAACCGTTCAAATGACAACGTCTAGGATCTTCGTGCAGAGGTTGATGTGAATAAATACACGTTCTGCAGAGCTACACACGCTTTCCTCCACGTCCCACAGGGTTTGTGATAAAAATCATGCTATCTAGAAATTCGGTCATATCAATACTTCAGCTGATCAACATATTGACTAACTGGTGGGCCCGACACTACGCGTCCAGCGGGATTTCAACATCTTGTGGCCGGGACTGAACTTCTACGAGCGCGATGTCGTTCTCCGTCGTCCCTGCAGGCACGTCCTCATCCGTAGGCATTGCCTCTTCCGGTGATGATTCACTCTCAATACGCTCATCAGCGTCCGAATCCCCAAACTCTCCCATCACAGCGTCGTGCAGGCTTTGGGTGACTGCATGGAAGCTTCCGGGAGATATCGAAGGTAAGCCACAGGAGGTGTTGGTATTAGGGTGAGCATGGCTCCTTTGGAGGTCGAGGTGGAAACGGCAGATGATGATTGTGGACAAGCTGCATATAATTAGTCAATGACTGCAATGTCCGATTCGGACACACCTAATCTGACAAAATGTAAGGACATTTCGAAGGGTACGCTAAAGTTCGAGTTGGAGCGGCAAGCCAGTATATATCAATGTGTAACTCACTCGCAAGGCCTAGCATGTTTAATTAGTCAAGGAATAGGAATCAATATATTGACATACCAATGGCAGGATCGAATCTGAGGTTAGCACAAACCTGGTAAAATATCAGTTCTGGATTCATTAGCGACGATAGCGGATGACATACCCGAATCTCATGACGCCTGATATTAATGTGTCTGTGAGCACTACCTTGGAACGGAGGCCATGACTTACTTTGCTGAGCCAGCAAGTGTGTGAGTGTCAGCCTGTTCCATGTTGACCGTTTGTATACTCTCCACGTTCCGAGTGTGCTGGCCAGTGTCACAGCCACCACTACCGTGTCAAACAAGATGGTCAAGATCCCAGTGACATCAACGACTGCAAGAAGGGAATCAATGACATCATCATGGAGATCATTTTCACGTGTCGTACATCTGATATGTCATTGAGTACGGTGCACTTGAGACGATGTTGTACGCACATGTCTAGTGTGTGGGTTTGCTCACTGGTGTTGTCACACCTATCTATAATTGCTCCAGCCTGTGATGGCTGACGTCACACACGTCCACAGCAGTGCAGATATGCATACATACCAGGTGCAGTATAATGGCGAAAGCATCGAGAAGACCAAGGATGACTAACACCAGTCTCTTGTGTTCGGTGATGGCATACCAAGTAGAAGGCCTGCATGATCACTGTCGTCAATGATCTATTGCTGAGAATAAAAATCATATCACCTTGAACACCAAGGATTGGGAGGATCTGAAAAGTATCCAGGAAGTGAAGTAACCCATTACATCTCCTAATTGGTATGAATTTCTGCGTTACAAGGAATCCCCTTGAACTTACTACATTTACCAAGTGTCATCTGTGTCTGTCAAGGAGTCATCGAAGAAACACACCTGAAGTGATGTATTCAAGAAATTCACGAAATTCATGAGTATCACTACCAAGAGTCCTAGTAGCGTGGGGTAGCGCGCTAGAAAATAGAGGACAGTTCCTAATTTTAACTTTCTATTCCATATGTAATCAACTTCGTGTCTCATTGTCAGGCAGGTATTGTGGGCAAGAAGGGCTGTCCGAGCGGAAGGCTATTAGCTAAGTTGCACACTAAGCTTTGTACTCACCAAAGGCAGCCATCAGAGTGTAATAGAAGATCATGCTGGTGCCATACGAGTTCAAATATTAATATTTCAACGCACTAATAACAAGTGGTCACATACTTATCCGACGCTACTTGAATCGCAGCTTGTGCTTGGGATGCCACGCCGATGATGGGTTGCGTATACAGAAAGGACTAGAATATGGAGAATGCGATGGAAAGATGTCACAAGAGGCTCGTATATATACTGGAATCTCGGGGAGCGCCACTTGTATCAACCATTCAGATATCAACAGCGATCACCAGCTCAGCTTCTAATCATGATGCCATAGTGATTGAACCTAGTGGCTAAAGTGATGATGTTGGGCCCGGGTGTGTGGCGCGGCGCCTGTGTGGTGCGGCAAGTCCATCTCCGAACACATTCACAAGTCCCAAACTGTAGCTGTTTCCACGGCCAATTCATTAGGTTGAAGGCTTGAAAAAAAGACATTCTAACTGACAGATAAGAAGGCAGACCAGCAGATTCCTGCACCAGGTTTCAGCCGGCCTGAACCCGCCTGATGTTGCTAAACTCAGAGGCGCTTCTTGATTTGGCGCTATGTTGACAAGAGCATATGCATCTATGACTTTGAATTCTGATTTATGAGGGAAGATGCAGGGTGAGGTGTCGTGGCAGCTGCTGTAGAACACTTGTTAAAAAATGAAACACCTGATGTCCATTAGAATCAGTATCGATAGACAGAACAACCCAGTGCGCACCTGTAAGACATCCAGTCCACTAGCCGCTGATCGCTCGACATGAATAGTGAGGAAAGCCGCAGGAACCAACGAAGCCGATTCACAGAGAGATCCATTGGAGTGTCCCAAAGAACATTAGGGATCGTGAGATGCGCATTTCAGCCTTATTCTCCCAGTGGTCTAATATTTGACATAAATACAGACAGTTGGTGATATGGTGAACTGTGAAGAAAATTGTCAAGTCTCGCACTCCAGAATCAGCTGGACCAGTAGAGCGCTGCACCTGTACTAATCGATGCACATGCTGAGGTGCTCAGAGCTCAGACGCGATGCCTTGCATATAGAGAAGTCTTGAGCGCTTGGTGACGAAATTGGCTTGGATTATTCATGATCTGATACTTGGGAACATAACCATTGCATTGTGAATGATGGAAGTGGTAGATATCCTAAATAAAGTGCTGAAGAACTCCTCAGCAACTCAGGTGAGGTCAAGTTTGTCTGGTTGAGCTGGCATGGCAATTGCACGACTCACAACGACTCGGAGTGGCGCTATCTATCAGGTACTGTTCTCAAAATGGACTGTGACACACCCACGCCACGTATTCCAGCAAACTCACGTTTGTCGGTATATTCCAAGTGAATATGACTGGCCCGAGATGCGTCATGCCGTACAGCAACAGAGATCTGAGCTGCTGCGTCCCTCACTGAGTGTACATCGAATCATTGTGATCGATGTGCAACTCCAACAGCACTTGCATCCTTACCGGTGGGCGCCTTTGCTGTCCCTGAGCTTGAGCCCAAGATTTGCCTTCACAGGCGGGCACGTGGCAACGGTCACGTTTTCAGCCACACGATCAGAGGGCAAAAATGGCACCGTCGCAAAAACGTACAAACTGACTGTCCCGATGGGCTCTCAATTCGACGATGCCCTATTCAAGTTAGGACCCCGAGGCTGCGACGTCCGCGCATGCACAACCCTCCCGGGCCGGCTCCTGCTCCTGCTCAAGCCACGCAAATTCCTCACCTCTGCAATGCGCGCACATGGCCTCGAACTGCGCACGCGTATACTCACTTGCACTCCCACACCCGCACTGTGTCAGAAAGGTGGGGTTTCCCAAAGGGGATGAGAGCGACGGCGGCGGGATACGACAACAAGAGCGAGGGCTGGGCGGGGAAGGGCGGGGGTAGAGTCAAGTGCAGTGACGTCCCCGCTGAGGACGGGGATGTGGGATTGTTATGGGCGAGAAGGGGGACGGGGAGGGCGAGGAAGTGGACTGCGTGTGGGTGGACGAATCCTCAGTTGCCGGCCGGCAGGGCAGCCATGGGATGGGAAGGGCGTGGGGCATAAGACGATGGGAACGGGTAGGCGAATGTGCTGGGAGAGCTGGAGGCTGGTTGGTGGTAAAGCGGCTGCGAATATGGATCTGCAGCTGCGCTTGGAAGACCCACGAGACCGCACAGACAACCATAGCAACATAGTGTATACGTCTTATTCGCGGCACAGGTGTATCCTTATATGGAGAGGGCTCCATCTGAGTAAAGGCTTGGTGCCTGTTCTTCATTATATCAGCCTCAACGCCTGCTATCGCAAGGACAGCCAAATGTGTTCAACTCAGATTTGCTTGATTGTGAATCCTACTTCTTCTGCTTCTATCGAGGCGTGGCTACGACTCGACACATGTCCGGAGTCGAGTCGATTGCATTCTTCATGGTGTTGTAGATAAATTTGATCGGATGTTCGAACGACCAGGCCGCCCACATTTACAGGCTACTGATATAACTGTTACATACTATCCTCCACAATCACACGGGATAATCGATCAATGATGAAAGCGCTGTGCATCAAGTCATCTGGTTGTAATACCAATAATCCTAACCCGAAAATAAAGGAGGCTAACTGATGGCCCGCCGCTACTACATCTTGTGCCTCTACAAGAGCGATATCACCCTCCGTCGCCCTGTTGGCACATCCTGATCCGTAGACACTATCTCCCGCGATGATCCGGTTCGGACGCCCTCATGAGCGTGCGAATAGCTAAACTCAGCCATCACAGCACCATACTGGCCTTAGGTGGCCACATGAAAGCTTTCGAGGGGTATTGTAGGTATGCCTGAAGAGGTGTCGGTATTCAAGGGTGTTGATTATTGGAGGTCGAGGCGGAAGGGGCAGATGCAATATTTCAGTCGATGACTGCAATGTCTGACTGCGACTGAGGTCAAGGCATCAAATAAATATACCGATATACCAATGGCAGAATCGGACCAGTCAGAGAAACGTACGAGAGATAGTCAGCACAAATCCTATAATGATTGATTCTGAATCCTTTTGGGAAGATAGCAGGAGAAATACCCAAATGCCAGATCTCGTTGGACTTGACCATAGCCGTTCCTGTTCCCGTTCCAGGTCGCATAGACATTGGCCCCGGCGAAGCCTGCAATTCCATTCTACACATTGCAGCATTAATCCACAGGCAGCGGCGGCATGTCCTGGATGAGAAAATGCACATCATATCCCTCAAACCTTCCGCTCGACATGCTCTTCAACCCGTGGACTGACGCCCCCTGTGCAAAATGACACAGCGGCGTTGCAAAGGGTGAGCCTTGCCGCAGCGGCAAGCGGGATCACTGATATGCGTAAGTCGTCAATGACAGTGAGAGTGATGTTGATCCCAATGCAGGCACAATTCCAGCTCTCCCTAGACCGCTCTCTCCCTGCCGCTCGGCTGGCATCATACGCCGGAACCGGCATCTACGGGGGTTATGATTGAACACGGTGGCAGGCGCAGTGAAGGGGTCGGAGTAAGGTCCAGCGGGCCACAGGTTGAGGGTGACCCAGCAGTGGAAAGTCGACTATCCGCAGTGGTTCCGGTCGACGGACGACTCAGCATATACACCGGGAATTTTAAGTTTTAATTACATTGTGGTTTATTGCGCTGTTTTTTTTGTATATTCCTGTTTTTATCGCCGTTCCCGTAGCCGTGTCTGTAGGCATGGGCAGTAATGCCCGCGCGTGTGGGGGTAATAGTATCGCGTGCGTCGTGCTGCTACTGTGCTCCACGCTGCACGCCGAAGCCTGCCATGCCCAATCCGCCCCCGGGTTCGAGTTTCAGTCTACGGAGCCGGAGCCGCCATGTTCACGCGGACGATCCCACCGACGGTCCCCCATGATGACGGCCATGTGGGCCAATTGAGGGGTGGATGCCCATTGGCTTGGCTGGATGCCGAGACATTTCATGGGGCCGCCAATGGCGAGTGTGTCGACAAGATTCTGCTGCTCGGGGCCATGATCGTTCTTGGGTTTGCACACATTGCACAAGCTGATTAACAACGAACGACGATGACGACGCCATGGTTTGCATTCAAGGTCTTGATGTATAGCTGACATAATCAATTTCGTGTCTAACTTTTAAGCAGGTATCATAGGTGAGAAGAGCTGTTTCGAGCGGAAGGCTGTGTTGGAGTATCGAGGCCGACGAACACGGAAGCATAGTTGAGGTACCACACAGTTCAACAGGCGCAAATACATAGGCATAGCGGTCGAGTACGGCGATACTCATTTTATTTTGCCCACCTGACTTGATAGTATATAAGTTCAATATCGTTCTATCGGACACTTCAGTTGATTGCTCCCCGCACAACTGAAGTGTACGTTCCATTTCATTCTCATATGTCTAACTACATTAACCGTGAGCTCTGTAGTTATATATCTAGGTAGCTACTGAATCTACAGTTGATTGCTCCCCGCACAACTGAAGTTTATATATCTAGTCCCTCTTCACATCCATATCTTCCAGGTTATGGGCCCCGCTGAGCCTATGATGTCCACCTTCACTACTAGCAAAGATGAAACCCTATTCCATGTTCCAAAGCTGGCGAACGACGGCTCAAACTGGGTTGCTTATAAAACACGTATGATATATGCAATTGCTAGCCGTGGACTGACCGGCTGCATCGAGGGGACGGCTGTGGCACCAACACATCCAATCCTGAGCTCTACCGATGCACTCAAGTGAACTGAAGAGGACAGAAAGACCATGTCAAACCATGAAGCTATATTTGACAAGTGGAACCAGCGCGAGTACCTTGTGCGCGCCCAACTGGCTGCTAGCATTGAGGACTCCATGCTGATGAAGATTAGCCGCTGTGATACAGCAGCTGACATGTGGAAGTCCCTCTGCAGCGAGTTTGAGGGAAAGACCCGCATGGTCCAGGTGGATCTGCGTAGAAGGATGTTGGAGAAGAGGGCAAACGAAGGGGATGATATTCCTGCTCACCTTGACTTAATCCGACACCTATACGAACGACTCTCTGGCATGGGAGCCCCACCCAGTGAAGATGACTACTCCTCCATGATCATATTGTCATTACCTGAATCATATCAGGTACTATTGACAACCCTAGGCGATGCTGCTCAGCAAGCTGGAAACCCGTTGAGTTCTGATAACTACATCACCAAGGCGATCCAAGAATATGAACGACGC
>JALBUN010000043.1:0-43771 GCA_025174535.1 Cantharellus purpuraceus
GACAACTCTGTCCATGTAACCAAGATAATAGTGGCCTCAGAGGTTCACATCTGTATTGGCATGTTTGGACTCTCCAGTTGACTAGTTGCTCCTGTCCTGGTCACCTCCTCCTCTACCTCCATGGTGGCCTCTAGTTCATGTGCCTGTTCCTCCACTTCCTTCAGCCTCATGGTCTCCACTGCAGCTGCAAGCTCCTTGACCTTGCAAGCTCACTCTGCCTTTGCCTCTTCCTCCCTCTGTCTCTGCTCCACTTCCTTCTCCTCCTCCTTCTGTCTCTGTTCCATCTCCTCCTCCTCCTTCTGTCTCTGTTCCCTCTCCTCCTCCTTCCATCTCCATTCCATCTCCTCCTCCTCCCTTCATCTTCATTCCACTTCCTCCCCCTTCTGTCTCCATTCCACCACCACCACCTCCTTCCATCTCCACTCCTCTGCCTCCTCCACCTCCTATCTCCATTTCTCTTTCTCCTCCTTCCACTTCCATTCCTCCTCTTCTTTCCATTGGGCCAGGAGCAACTGCAGCTCAGCCTTAATGGAGAGATACTGTTATGACTATATTCATTAATGCCCAGATCCCCATATGCATGAAACCTATACTCCATTAGAAAACCATACATCTCCCATAGTCTGCCTGATCATCATCCCAACTCCACCCATCTGTCCCTGGTTCCACTGATGCATCAGCATCACCATAGGAACTGGATATCCATCCCTTTCAGACTCGGACATATTCATGTAAGGCCATTGGCCTTGAAGATCCATCACCAGAGTAATTATTATTAGATTTTGAATATGTATTTAAGTTGTACTACTGGGGGCTTCATTCCCCAGTTCAAATATTGAATCACATCCAGCTCCTAAGTCTGATCTGAACTATCTAAGTCATACCATAAGCTGAAGCCAAGTCCATTCTGACCCCCATGATGCACCCCAACATGCATCCCAACTCTGACCAAAAACCTCACATGAGAGTACACATAATTCAAGATGTAGAATCCTGGATATAGAATGACTTAGACTATAGTGGAGATGACTCACTTTGCCTGCATTGATTTAGGGACTTGCTCAGGGTATGGGCGCTGGGTGCTGAGCAACAAGTACTCAACATTCATGGCACACTATGCAGATGCACAGATATTCAAGGAGCTAATTGCAGACTGTGCAGACCAGGAAGCAAAGGAAAGTGGCAAAGCGATAGGGAGGAGATGCAATTTGAAACCTATGCTCTTTGTGTGGTGGTAAGTGCATATGAAGTAACATGCAAGCAGTGTCCCAAACCCCATATGCAGTGGTTGTATGCCATTACCACAGAACTCATGCTGTCAAGTGGGTGTAAGTTTAAATCACACTAAGAAGTGCCCTTTTGCCTCACTGTTCTATCAGGACCCTCTAATGCTAAGAATCAAATATTCCAGGTTCACCCCTCTAATCTGATCCTTCTCACTGCATGCTCTGCTTGATCCACTCCACTGGACCTATCTATGATGCTTGTTCAGAAATACATCAAATATGTATATACAACCCATTTCCTCAAATTTTATATAATATACTTATATTAAGACATATTTTGATATTTCATACATGATTCTCAAATTTATATAATTTACTTAGATTTAAAACATATTTTGATATTTTGACATGATTCTCAAAAATAATTCTTTTTTTTAATTTACTGGTGGCAACTGCTTCAAGGGAATATTCTACTCCTGCTACACTTAATTTCTTTCACTCATTCTTTCTTATACTATACTGGTCAAATAATCTAATGTACCTTGAATCCTCACCTGGCATTTGTATATCTAAATATTCTCTATTATACCAATAATATTAATATATATATTACTGTTATATTCATATAAATAATTATGTTCATCCATAACAAACATCTTATCTTTTAAAGTTTATTAAAATATGAAATATATATTTATATTTATAAAAATTTAAGATATCCAAAAAAAACTCAGATATCTGAAATCTTTAAAGATATCCAGACTGTAACTCCCTATTTTTATGATCATTATTAAAATTCTGATGTACATCTTGTATACATCAGAATATTGTATAACAGCATCCTTCCAAACAAGCGTCTATGGTTCCTAAAGAGTACCATGAATTTGCTGATGTATTCAGCAAGTCCAAAGCTGACTTCTTGGGGAACATTGATCATATGATCTCAAGATTGAGCTGGACAACAACTCCATCCTCTGCTAAGCCCTATCCACTCTCTATCACAAAAGAGCTACTTGCTCTCCAAACATTCATAGATGAGAACTTGGCCACAGGCTTCATCTGACCATCCTTATCTGCCAGTCCTATTTGTCCACAAGAAAGATGGATCACTCCATGTATATGTCAACTTCTGTGGACTCAACAAAATCACCAAAGAAAGACCAGTATCCACTACCCCATACTACAGACCTGCTTGAAAGTCCACATAAAGCCAAGATCTACACCAAGGTTGATCTTCTACATGCCTATCATTTGGTCTATATTTGTGAAGGTGACAAATGGAAAACAACCTTTCACACCCAATATGGTTCCTTCAAATGGTGTGTCATGCCCTTCAGACTAACCAATGCTCCAGCTGCTTTTCAGTGGTTCATGAACAATACCTTCATCAACCTTCTCAATGTTACTATCCTTGTCTACTTGGATGACATCCTAGTATACTCAGATGATGAAGATTAACACCATACACATGTCCAAGAGGTGCTCTGACACCTCTGACAACATGGGTTTTTTGCCTGTGCCAACAAATGTGAATTCCACTGACTGTTGTTCATATGATGAAGACTCAGCTATCAACATGGACTCATGTGGGTGCACAGTTTGGGGGTGGTACTGAAATTTTCTTTTGGTGCTTACTGGATGGAGTTTACACCCTTTCTGCTGAACTCCAGCCCCTATCTGAGCCTTCACCTGCCTAAGTTGTTAGGTTATGGGCCCCACCTGTTTTGGAATCCACAAAATTATGGTGTCAGGGCAAACTCTAAATCACCACAATTCCATGAAATAAACCACTGAGAAGAATATCAAATCCTACTGCAGCACAACTCCAGAAACAATTTAACATTTGTACTTTGGTTACAATCCATTGTAATGGTCAATGCAGACTATATGCAGGAAGGTAATATGTTTCTTAGCAGCAGGAAAGGAATATGACTTCCAGAGTCTAGAGTTCATGGACACTTAGGGGTCCAGATATTCAGAAATGAGGGGAATGCACTTAGAGGCTAGAGGAAGTAGGTGGATGAATCCAACTGTCCAACCAGTGACACTCTGAAGTGGGTAACAGTGATGTGTGAAGTAGTCTAGCTACTGCTTCACATGAGTTCAAGATTTTAATGCTCTGCAAAGGCAGTACACACTAGTAACTTAAACAAGAGCACTAATGGCAGGACTATTGACAGACAATCTCACCCTGTAGTTTCGTAGTCACGTGAGGCAGATACTACACTCATGCCCAAAGCAGGACAATCACTACTTTGAGTGCAATCAAGTACAGTTACACAACTGTAAGTGGCCCTTGAACTGGACAATCAACAGTTACTGAGATATAGAGGATGACACTGTATGTCACTCTAGTCACACTGGTGTGCAGAAGATGGGGTAGAATTGGTAGAATTGGTTGCTATTTCAGAGGCAAAATGGCCTCCTTTTATATTGTATTTACAGGGGCTGACTAATGCTTCCAATAGATGGAAACTGCTGGAAGGTTGTGGAAGGTGGATAGAATATTCCAAGCCAATCAGCTGCTCTGATCACTGAACTAACACTGATCAGGGGCTGAATAATGCTTCTGGAACCTTCTATCTAGTAATAGATGGAAACTGCTGGAAGGTTGTGGAAGGTGGAAGAAAGGGGTAGAAGATTCCAAGCCAAACAACCTGCTCTGATCACTGGACTAGGCACTGATCAGGCAAAAGAAGGGTATCCACCCTGTTTTCTGCACTGGTTTGCACAGCCATGCATAGCCACATCTCAGATCATAATCTCCACAGAAAATGGTGCCCTGAGAGGCTGTGGTTATCAAGTTATGAAATATTTATTGATCAGAGACATCTGAGCTTGAATTTGGGCCAAATGGCTAGTTCTGAGGTGGAGTGCTGACTATGTAAAGGTTTGTGGGTGTCAGTGGGTCCACAACTGTAGCACAGCAGAACCAGCACATTCTGGGCAAAGTTCTGCATGGAAAACCCCCCAAAAATAGGGAAAAATAGAGAATATTTGAATAGGTCCACTCCAGGTAAAAACACCATGTATATGCTGATATTTAGGAATGGAAAAGCAAAATAAAGCACATTGGTGGTGCATGAATAGAATTTGATAGGGAAAAGGTGGTTCCCATACAGCTTCAGAGTGACACTGGTTGGATGGTTGGATTCATCCACCTACTTCCTTTAGCCTCTAAGTGCATTCCCCCCATTTCTGAATATCTGGACCCCTAAGCATCCATGAACTCTAGACTCTGGAAGTCTTATTCATTTCTTGCTGCTGAGAAATGTATTACTTTTCTGCATATAGTCTACATTGACCAATACAAGGGATTGTAACCAAGTACAAACATTAAATTGTTTCTGGAGTTGTGCTGCAGCAGGATTTGATATTCTTCATTCATGGAATTGTGGTGATTTAGAGTTTGCCCTAACACCATAATTTTGCACGTTCCAAAACAATATATAAATATCCCATATTATACCAATTATATTAATACATACATTCCTAGTATATCCATGTAAATAATTATGTTCATCTCAACAAATATCTTATCTTTCAAAGTTTATTAAAATGTATATATTTATATTTATAATAATTTTGGACATCTGAAATCTTTTAGGATATCCAAATTTGTTACACACTAGGTTCAATTTGGGGTCAGTTTTGGGTCAGAGTCAGAGCAGAGGTCGGGGTGTATCATGGGGGTCTGTTTTGGAACTGTAAACTTCAACCTAAACTGTGGTGTTAATCACAATCTAAGTTTAGCCCAAGGATGTATGACCTTTCAAGGCTAGCAATAAGCTTGAAACTATTTTAACGGAGAACCCAATTAAGAAATTATACTCCGGTGAACAAACACAATCAATGTTGCCACAGGAAGTGAAGCAATAGAGATTTTTATGCTTGTTACATGTAGTTCACGCTTTACTGCTGATGCAATGTAAAGTCAAGATTGACAGGTGTTCAAGGGTTCAGATACTTCAAAGGGGAAAGTAACCTAGTGCCTTAGGACCACAGGTTGAGTGGATTATAGCCAACAATAATCCCTTCAACATAAAAAGATAGATACACACTTGAACACTTCCTTCTGAACAAGCGTATTCACTGTACGTGTTTATCCATGATAGAATCAACAGTCAAGGGATATTAATCTCGTCTCAAAGAGGTGAGTTAATAGACTGTGTTGTTGATTTATTGAAATGCCCACAATTGAACCAACCAATCAATAGCAAAGTACGTGTTAACCTGACTAACCTCAGAGTCTCAATTAAACATGCAGTATTCTTGACCAATCAATAGCCTAGTACGTATTAACCTGACTAACCTCAGAGTCTCAATTAAATGTGCAAGATTCTTGATTATAACCAATAGCCCGATATGTGATAATTTGACTAACCTCAGAGTCTCAATTAAACGTGTAAGGTTCTTGATCAATGAATAACAATTAATACACTTCAAGTTACTGCTCTGAGTGGGCTTGTAGTGTGTTAATTACTAATCACTTACTCCGTATTAACCTCTTCTCTGAGTTTGATTAATATTAGAGCCTGCTGCGCTTGTAATATAATAACTTCTGGCTTCTCTGAGAGTCAATCAAAGTTAATATACTAAGAGTAGCTGATATAAGTGTGATGCTTATGTGATGATTACTCAATGCTTGAGTAGACACTGCTGTGTGTGTGTGGTAAAAAGATCTTATTTTTGCACTGCTGTTGCAGCCCTTTTTATATACATGGACTATCTAGCTTATGTAACTAATCAGAGAACATTCCTGGCACTTATAGAAGCCCCTGGAAGGAAAGAGGAGGCCGGGGAACCTTGTGGAAGGTCCAGGAAGGTGTCAGAACCTTCTGTGGCTGCTTTTGGCTGAAGTGCGCAAACTCCAATGATTATGTAATGCGCATGTTGTTCGCTCACGTGCAAGTGCTCATCGGAGTTGAATGACAGATTATATCAGCAACTGACCCCTTGTGTACACTTGTGGGCTCAAATACACAAAAAAGCGAAATATAAGTACATTCAATAGAACATTTGAAATACCTTTAAACTACTAAATAATAGTCCTTATTTGATAGTTTAGAATTGCATATACCCCAACAGAATGTCTCAAGGTGCACAAAGCTGATCTTAATGCTCTCAAAATATCTGTCCAAGCTGGCACCGCATTTGCTGCACAGTCCAGACCTCTCTGACCTCTACAACCAAAGATTTTGACATGAAACCCATATATTCCACAACCTGACAATAGTTCTTGAAATCACACACCGAGATCTAATCAATATAACATGATGCAATGTAATCACTGTGGAAAATCTGGACACATGGCATCTTGATGCTATGCACAGGGTGGTGGACTTGAAGGACAGATGCCTTGGAGGCAGAACCAGGGATTACATGCACATATTCCTCAGTTTCCCACAGGTAGACCTACGCAGATGACAAATCATCAGCAATATAAACCAGCAGATGGATAAACCTACAATCAATATGCCGGCTCACCTTGCAGGACAGACAAAGGACTTCATCATGGTTGCCTCAATCACCGGATCACTGGTCGTATCAATCCAATCACCCGTCTCAGCTCCATCAATCCATAATGATGCTTACACATGGCTGGTGGATTCTGCTGCATCTAGTCACTTATCTGGAAACTTACTGTTATTTTTTGACATGAATAACATCCCACCCATCATGATTCAAACCACCAGTGGGGAATCATTCACTGCAAATTAGAGCAGATCTATACGTATAAAGATCATATCTGACCCTTTATTCCAACTACCTGACCTTCACATCACACTCACCAATGTCATATACACACCTAAACTACATGCCAATTTACTATCAGTTGGACGTATGACAAATGCCAATGTCAACATACTATTCAGCAAAAACCAATCTGCATTGTCACACAATGGACAGATCCTGGCACGAGGACCAAAGATTGACAATCTATTCACATATACTGTGGTATCTCTACCCAAGGATACACCTGAAATTGCATATTATTCCGCTGAACCCGCAGAGATCGTCCTATGGCACCAGACTAGCTCACACTGGATACTCTACTCTAGAAGCAATGAAGAGGCTTCATATACAACGGATTCACTCCAAATGGCCCTATCACACAATGCAATAACTGCCCATATGGGAAACAGACTCGCACTCCATTTCAAAAATCTGAAACCACACCATCTAACATCGGTGATATCATTGTTTCTGATATTTGCAGACCATTTGAGTTATCTGTCGGTGGATACAAATACTTCATTACCTGGATCAATCTGGCGACGTGTATGGCTAGTATTGAATTTCTCAAGGATAAGGAATCCAAGACGATTATGGAGTCATTCAAGAGATACATGGCTTGGCTACTACATCAGAAGAAAGCTGATGTCAAGAAGGTCAGAACAGATAATGGAGGGGAATATATTGGAAAGGACTTTGAAGAGATGTGCCATAAGCTTGGGATTATCCACAAAACAACCTCACCATACACCCCAGAACATAATGGAATCGTGGAACGTTATAATAGAATGTTACAGGAAGGGGCCTTGACCTTTCGACATGAGGCTGATCTTCCCAGTAAGTTCTGGGTATCTGTGATCCACACCATCAATTTCATCAGAAACCGTATACTTCACCGTCATCTTGGAATATTCCCTTATGAAGCCTTCTGGGAAAAGAAGCTGAGCATTGACTGGTTACACACATACAGATGTAAATGCTGGGCCCTCATCCCCAAAGCTGTCAGGAGGAAAGGCGAGTGCAGATTGGTGGAAGGAATATTTGTCAGATACTTTGATGATTCAAAGGCATACAAGGTGTGGATTCCATGAACTCACACTCTTATCAAAGCAAGAGATGTCATATTTGATGAGTCGAATCACATTGAAAGAATCACCATACATGCTACTGACGACAATGATCTCCCTAACCTATGGACCACAGATTTACCCATCTCTACAAACACATCTACCCCACCAATCATCCCACATGAATGGACCAATGACCGTGAACTTCCACACCATATTGGAATCACAGATAGTCCTCTCACAGATATCATGGATACGGATACCAGAGATGAGATAGAAGGAACTGAATCTGACAAAGTTGGTCAATCGGATAAGGTGGATGCTACAGTACAGCACGCACCCAAGGATTTCAAATGGGGACCATGGCTTGATCCTGAGAACCAGACATATGGATGTGGAAAACGTCAACATGGTTTTTATGCAGCTATTGATGCCATCGCACAGGGCCTCACAGACCTCAAACACATCAAATTGGCACTTGTTGTTCTCGCTGAAGATGAACCAATGAACTATAGGGAGGCACAAGGATTGGTTAATGCTATTGAATGGCAGGAGAGCATGAATAGGGAAATGGAGACACTGAGAGGCTATCATACCTGGGATCTCATTGAAAAACCACCCAATACAAATATCATAGGATGCAAGTGGATATATCACGTCAAACAAGATAACCTAGGACTCGTTAACAGATTCAAGGCCTGACTCATAGCGCAAGGATTCTCACAAGTTCCAGGACTTGATTTCAATGAGACTTATTCCCCTATGATTTGATTTACTTCCATCTGACTAATCCTCACACTCGCATGTCACTACAACCTTGAGCTCCATCATGTTGACGTCAAAGGAGCTTATCTCAATGGATCCCTTCAGGATGATGTTTATATGAAACAACCCAAGGGATTCATTGAATCAGGGAAAGAACATCTGGTCTGCAAATTAAATAAAGGGCTGTATGGACTCAAGCAATCAGGATGTGTCTGGCATCAGACTCTCAGGAAGGAGATGGAGAGATTAGGTTTTAAATCTGGTGAAGCCAATACCACAATCTTTTTCCACTTTGGAAAAGATGGTTCCATCGAGATTGCAGGGTGGTATGTCAATGACAGACTCTTAGCCACAAACTCCATGAATCAATGAAGAAGATGATCAAGGATATAGAAGAGATTTTTGATATACAAGACCTCAGGGAACCTGACCGTCTACTTGGGATCAGGATTGTTCAAGATAAGGAACTGGGGACTATACATATATCTCAGCCTTCCTTCATCAACACCATGGCATAGTGTTTTGATATAACAACTGGAAGAGCTGTCTCGTCACCCATGAATCCATCCTCAGACCTACACACATCCACAAGTATCGATGTGATCATCGATATACCATATGCATCCCTGATTGGTAGTATCAACTACTGCGTGATCTCCACTTGACCTGACATCGCTTATGCCACTAACAAATGTGCGCAGTTCACTTCTAATCCCACTCTCTCTCATTGGGAAGTGGCCAAATGCATCGTTTGTTACCTGTTGAATACGAAGGATTATAGTATCACATATATGCAGGAGGGGAGAGGAGTAGAGGGATATGCTCACAACCTAGTGGGATTTATGGACGTGGATTTTGCAGGAGACATAAATGATCAAAAATCTACCATGGGATGGATCTTCACATATAATGGAGCACCCATCTCATGGGCTTCCAAGAAACAGGGGCTTGTGATGCACATCAATGGAAGCAGAGCTTGTTGTGGGATCTATTGCATCAGCAGAGGGGATATGGCTTATTAAACTCAGACATGACTTTAAGCACGATTTCAAACCCATTCCAGTTTTCACTGACAACCAATTGTTTATTTCTTTTGCAAAGAACGAGGTCAATAATCTGAGGACAAAACATATTGACACTCATTATCATTACATGTGCGAACAGGTTGATGCTGGTACTATAAAACTTCATTATATCCCCACCTTTGAAAACCCTGCCAACATACTCACAAAGCCCTTATCACCTCACAAGCACATGAATCTCCTAAATGTTCTAGGGATTCATCATGCTTGAGGGGGTGTGTTGAGAAATGTACTCACCTGCTGATCACTCAACTCAGGCTCCATACCACCAGATCATATCAATATACATCTTGAACTTGATATTGCCAGACCATATCTGAACATCTCACGAGATGCAGTCATGTTACTGTCATCCACATGAACATCCATCTGTATATCCAATCACTGTTTACATTCAGGAGTAGTGAATGAATATGCTAAGCATTTACTTGTGTATATGTAATTCTGACATCATGTTCATGATCCGGATGCCAAGGTCATTCTCATATGTATAAGTACATGTTCTACCAATACACAGTTCTCCAGTCAAACACAGTTGTACTTTTCTCTCTGACTCACTGCCTTTTATCTCTAAGATTCCAATTATATATTGGAATTCTATGCTCTTATTCTACTGTCTGCTATCCATCTACTTAATCTTACAACAAAACTCTGGATACTTGATCCAACTCTGTACTCCAAACTCTGAAATATTGGACTGATGATCTGAGGGGGCACAATACACAAGTTGAAGCCAAGTCCACTCGATCCAATCAATAGTTATTGCCCCATTCTGTCTCTGGTTGAACTGGAACAGTAAAGTCCCCTCTCCTTCTTTACTAGCAGCCAAACTCCAGGTACTTCATTGAACCTCTAGTTTCCCAGCCTTTAACAGGGATTCAACATGGTTGAGGATAAGACCTCAACATGCCCCTCCTTTTATATGTTCTCCAGACCCCCAGTATAAACTCTGACTATGCCCAACCATCTCAGCTATTCAGTCTACAGACCTGAGGCCTCAAGGGCTTGGCCTTAATGGAGAGATACTATTATGACTATATTCATTGATGCCCAGATCTCTGTCCAATCCACCAGATCCCTGCATGTATGATATCTGTACTCCATTTGGGAATTGTCATGTCACCATTGGTCCATCCGATCATCACCACCATTTCTGCCCATCCATCTCCAATTCCATTGATGCATCAGCATCACTGTATGGGAACCACCTTTTCCCTATCAAATCCTATTTATGCAGCACCAATGTGCTATACTTTGCTTTTCCATTCCTAAATATCAGCATATATTTGGTGCTTGTACCTGGAATGGACTTATTCAAATATTCTCTATTTTCCATATTTTTTCAGGAATATTCCATGCAGAACTTGGCCCAGAATGCTCTTATTCTGCTGTACTACAGTTGTGGACCCATAGGCACCCACAAACCTTCACACAGTCAGCACTCCACCTCTGGACCAGGCATTTGGCCTAAATTCAAGCTCAGATGTCTCTGATCAATAAATAATCTGTAACTTGACAACCACAGCCTCTCAGGGCACAATTTTCCATGGAGATCATGACCTGAGATGTGGCTGTGCAAACCAGTGCAGAAAACAGGGTGGATACCCTTCTTTTTGCCTGATCAGTGCCTAGTTCAGAGGTCAGAGCAGGTGATTGCTGATCAGATCAGGTGATGGCCTTGGAATATTCTACCCCTTTCCATAACATTCCAGCTGTTTCCTTCTATTATTAGATTGAACATTCCAGAACCATTATTCAGCTCCTTGTGAGGGCAACACTGATGACAAGGCCACAAACAAGATACTCAATAGATGAGAGCCGATAAGAGATAATGCCAGCTGGTACAGCGGATATCCTCAGTCTATACAGCTGTTTCTGATAAATACATGGGACTTACCTGGTACAGCGGATATCCTCAGAGATCAAGCTGAGGGGATCACACTGCACCAAGGTGAGTCTTTATACTGAATGATGGAGATGGATAGGAGAACCAAGATAGGGGAAGTGATAGGGGCAATGAAATAGGGGAGATGCACCCTGACAGGCTGTGCTGATAGGGGCGTCAAGAGAAAATACTAAAAATAGAATATGACTCATTTGAACCCTGACATCACCCCCCTCTTAATGCATGTCGTCTCGATATGCACTATCATCCTGTCCATCTCAAGAGAGACACACCCTGAAGCACTCTGCAAGGTCTGTATGGGAACTGGTTTTCCCTTAAAAAGATCTTGTTTAAAGTCCCAAAACTGTACAATTCCACTTGATGGCCTTAAAATATCAGCATATATCTGCTGCTTTCTCTTGATTCAGGGCCATTCAAATATTCTCTATTTTTTTTCATATTTTTTTGGGAATTTTCCATGCAGAGATGAGTCTACAAACTTATTGTTCTGCTGGGTGAAGTTTTGGGACCCACATGGACCCACAAACCTTCGCAGATGTCAGCAGCCTCAAAGTCAGCTGGAGTCACCCGGACAACTGACTCATTTTCAATCACATGACTCATTTCAATCTCCGACTCAATCTGGTCACCACTGCCAGTAAATACTCAATATCTTCCCAACCACTCCACCTCCTGACTCCATTTTCAGTGGAGAGTTCAATAGAAGCCGTGCCTACCCATAGCTGTGCTAATCAGCCTTGGAAACGAAGTATTGACCGAGTTATTTGAGTAATGGTGACTCATGCAATGACTCCTGCCATGACTCATGCTATGACTCCTTCCATGACTCATACCATGACTCCTGTGATTACTCATACTATGACTCCTGCTCTGAGTCACACTATGACTCCATCCATGACTCATGCCATGAGTCAGAGCAAATCAAGCAGCTCATTGGCTAGGAAACTTCCACCCCTTCTCACATATTCCACTAGCTTCCAGTAGTTTCCATCTATTAATAGGTAGAAGTTTCCAGTAGTATTAGTCAGCTCCTGTAAATACAATATAAAGGAGCCCATTCTGCCTCTGAATAAATAACCATTTCTACCCCATCATTTGCACATCAGTGTGACTAGAGTGACATACAGTGTCATCCTCTATATCTCAGTAACTGTTGATTGTCCAGTTCAAGGGTCGCTTACAGTTGTGTAACTGTATTCGATTGCACTCGAAGTAGTGATTGTCCTGCTTTGGCGTGAGTGTAGTATCTACCTCGTGTGACTACGAATCTACAGGGTGAGATTGTCTGTCAATAGTCCTGCCATTAGTGCTCTTGTTTAAGTTACTAGTGTGTACTGCCTTTGCAGAGCATTAGAATCTTGAACTCGTGTGAAGCAGTTGCTAGACTACTTCACACATCGCTGTTACCAGCTTCAGAGTGTCACTGGTTGGTCGGTCGGATTCATCCACCTACTTCCTCTAGCCTCTAAGTGCATTCCCCTCTTTTTGGAATATCTGGACCCCTAAGCGTCCGTGAACTCTAGACTCTGGAAGTCGTTCATTCACAGAATTGTGGTGATTTAGAGTTCTCCCTAACACCATAATTTTGCGGGTTCCAAAACACTGTCCAATCAAAGAGGACCTGTTTGGGAGGGTCTGTGAAGTTCTCAAAGCGTCTGAAGGGAAGAGCTGCATAGGTGGCTGCCAAATATGCCTTGGGGCTTCAGGATTCTCCCGATGGAAGTCTGCAATGCGCCTTCTAGCCCCACTGGCATCATTAGCTGGGATCCAGAGGTCGTCAGTAGCTCCATAGCCCTTCCAACTCACCAGGTATTCCAGTCTTCCTCGGAAAACTCTGCTGTTGAGGATCTTCTCAACTTCGTATTCCTGTACTCCATCTCAAATGACGGGAGGTGGTGGAGGAGATGACTGGTGTTCAGGGATGGGATCCTTTTCATAAGGACAGAGTAATACAACAGAGAACACTGGATGAGTGTGACCAAAGATTGGGGAAGTTGTAGGCCATAGGCATTTCATGAGACCACCTTATTAATCACATATGGTTCTAACCATTTGTGATCAAGTTTCTTGGTTGGACAGGTGGTGGTGATATTTTGTGCATTCATAAATTGGGAGACAAACTGGGTGCCACGGTCACTGATGATCTCCTCAGGAAGGCCGTGGTGTTTCCACACATGGTCTTGGAAAAGTCATGCAACTCCTATGGAGTTGATGTCAGAGGTGGTAGGGATAACATGTGCTTGTTTGGAAAGACAGTCCACAACGACAAGGAGTGCATCATAGCCATGGCTGATGGGTAGCTCTACAATAAGGTCAACAGATATCACTTGCCACCTCCAATCTGGGACATGATTAGGCAGGAGTTTACCCATAGGGGGAGCAGGGAAAGTTTTTGTCCGATTGCAGAGGTCACATCCCTTGATGTATTTAGCAATGTATTGTCCAAATCCAGGCCACCAGTAGCTGCGGGATACAAGTTCTGTTGTTCTCCAGCGACCAGGGTGACCTGTAATGTGAGTATCGTGGTGTGCCCTTACAATGTCATGGCGCAATTTTGGGTCAAGAGGGACATATACCTTGCCACGATAGAGGATGAGTCCATTCTCCTCGGTCCATTCCTGTCCTTGTAAATTCCGAGAGGGACCAAGTTCCTTAAGAGCCTTTACAACCTTTTCATCTCTGTTGGTGCAGTTCTGCACACATTCCAGGAATATGTCTCCTTCTCCTGTGATCATTTGAGCTCCTGGCCCTGGATAGGTGGATGTCGCATCGATGTGGAATAGCTCAGGGCCAAGAAGAACCTGGTTTTGGTTATCTTCCTCCCCCCACTTATGATCTACATGTCGTGAGAGGGCATCAGGTTTGGCTGAATGTCGTCCAGGACGGTGGATCAAAGTCAAAACGAGAAAGGTATAGTGACCAGCGAGCTTGTTGGCGATTAAGGTTCTGAGCTGTACGGAAATATGTGAGGTTTTGATGGTCGTTAAGGATTTCAATCTTGTATTTGGTCCCTTCCAAGATGTGGCACCATTCTTCTAGTCCACCGATGACTGAGAGCAATTCCTTATCATGGATGGTATAGTTGTGCTCTGCATCTGAAAGGCTCTTGGATACAAAACCTACTGGCCTCCATTTCTCATCGTCACAGAGTTGAGATAGAACAGCACCTGTTGCATATGCTGAAGCATCTGTCTCTAGTCGAAAATGCTTGGTTTGATCTGGGAGGACAAGGATTGAAGTTGACGTGACAAGCTGCTTGAGTTTATCAAAGGCTTCTTGTTCTGGGCCATCGGGTATCCAGGACCACTGTGTATCTGCCTTTGTTAACCAATTCAGAGGCTTTGTGATATGTGAGAAGTCCTCAATGAAGCGACAATAGAAATTGATGAAACCCAAGAAGGATTTGACTTCTGTCACATTGTGTGGTGTGGGCCAGTCTCTGACTCCAGCCACCTTAACTGGGTCCATAGCTACCTGTCCCTGTGAGAGAATCAATCCAAGATAATCTACCTTCTGTTGCGAGAAAAGGCATTTCTCTGGTTTGAGGTACAGGTGGTTGGCCCGAAGAATTTCAAGGACAGATTGCACAATTGTGTGGTGCTGTTCTAGGGATTCAGTGAAAATGAGGATGTCATCCATGAACACTACCATAGTGCCATCATCAATGAGCTCCTTGAAAATGCCATTCATCATCGTCTGAAAGGTTGCTGGGCTGTTTGTGAGACCAAAGAACATGACCAGGGGTTCAAATAGACCATAATTGGTTTGAAAGGCTGCCTTCCATTCGTCGCCCTCTTTAATACGCACATTGTTATATCCCCATCGGATGTCAAGCTTGGTAAAGTACTTGGCATTGGCTGCGGCAATTTTATTCATGATGTCTGGTACCAGGGGTAGTGGGTAGGCATTCTTGATTGTGATATCATTCAGCTTGCGGCAGTCTTGCACAAAACGAAGATTACCGTCCTTCTTCTTCACAAAAAAGACAGGGGATGCCATGGGTGACTTGGAAGGGCGTATCACGATGATTCTGTAGGTTCTCTTCAAGGAATGCATCCAACTCCTTCTGCTCATTTGGGGACATTGGATAGACCTTTGTGCTGAAGGGTTGCGCTCCTGGAGTGAGTTCAATAGCATGGTCCCACAGTTTTCGAGGTAGAAGTTGGTCAAAGGACTCCTTTGCAAAAACATCCTTAAATCCCCAGTACGCCTTTGGGACAATCTCCTCAAAGGTTTTGACTGGAGTAGATTCTGCAGCCTTCTGTGCAAGCTGTTGAGAAACTGTTGAACCAGCATAGATATTCTCCAAGCCTTCTTCTACAAAGATAACAAATGTTCGGTCTCCCTCATATTGGGGTTGCCTGTGTGAGTTCTTGCCATTTGAAGGAGTTGTACCAAGCGAATGCTCTTTGTGTTCTGGTACTTCTCCACATGAATCAGGGCAGCGAGTCATCTGTACCTTTCCTGTACGCCAGTCTACCTCTGGGTTGTGCTTCACAAGCCAGGTGTGCCCAACAATTATCCCAAAGGTTCCCAGGCTTGTGACTGAAAATGTGGCACATTCGGTATGGGTCCCATATGTGCAGATGAGATCAACTTCTTCCTTGATTGAACCTGCTTCATTTGGGGTCCCATCAATGTTATAAACAGGTATGGCACGTGGTAGAGGGCATGTTTGAAGTTTCTCTGCTTTGACATATTCTGCATCAATGAACATTCCTGTAGCACCACTATTGAGGAGTGCATCCATGGCTAGAGGGTATCCAGTGTCTACCAAGTGGATTTTCATGGGAATTCTTGTACATCGATGGATGTCTGCAGATTGAAGGTAGAGATGAGGAGGGTCATCACGTTTAGCTGGAAGTTGAGAAGGGTTTTCAGGCATGGCTGTTTTGGTTTCAGTCTGATGGACAAGGGAGTGTGCGTGTAACATATCGCTTGTGAGCCCTACAGTACATGATTCAAGAACTGAAAACCAGTTTGTCAGGCAGGGCATGCTCTTCACTGCTGACTGGCCTGAAAATCCTGCTTCTCCTCTTGCTTTGGAATTACTGCCTTCTGTGCTTCTTCCTTGGCCTTCAGTGCAGCTGCTACTGACTCTGATATCATGCTGGCAATTGCTGTTTGTGTGAGATCAGCTTGGATACATTCCTTGCGTGGTTCAGGGCATGCTGGGGATATATGGCCATGCTTTCCACAGTTATAGCACGTCCAAGTCTCAATGCGATGGCGGTTGGAGTCAATATCCATAGGTGCAGCACCATTAGAGGTTGCCAAGGTAGTTGGTACAGAGATGACCGGAGTGCTGTGAGGGTGGGATGGGGTAGAGTGAGCAGGAGTGAGGGAAGTCTGAGCATGTCTCACTTCTAGAAGACGACGGTGGTTGCGGTCGATTTGACAGGCCACTTCCTTCCATGCCTTGAGATCAGATGGGAGGGATGGCTGTGCATGGATCTTGTCAAGAATCATTGCAGGGAGCTCTCAGGCATAGGCATCTTCCAGTGCTGCATCGTTAAACCTGGTCCTTCCTGCTAGTATCTCAAACTGTGCTGTGTATTCATCCACTGACATGCCAGTCATCTTAAGATCGTGTAACTTTGTTCGTGCTGTTTGAGAGCGGTCAGGGTCCCCAAAAGCATTCTCCACCTGCTTAATGAATTCCTCCAAGGTGGAGAGCGGTGAGGTCCTGTCAATGACTGCCTGTGTCTCATTGTGCGCCCATACTTCAGCAGAACCTCCTGTCATAAAAGAGAGGGCATAGAGGATCTTGGTCTGCTCATCTGGGAAAGATGTAGGCTGGACTGCAATGGCGAGCCTGATAGAGCGAATGAAACCTTCCATCTCTGCATGATCTCCATTGAATTTGGCTGGTTCAGCTGCCCTTATTGGGCAAACGGATGACAATGCAGGAGGAGGTGTGGGAAATGAGGTGGTCTGAGAGATGGTCTGTGCTGCAGCGATGGCGGCAGCAGCGGCAGTATCTGCTAGGTTGTTCTGGACATTGGCAAACTGGCTCTGGAGGTGCTGGTTCTGGAGTTGCAGCTGCTGGAGCTGCTGCGCCTGGGTGTTGAACAATGCTCACAGAAAGGCACCACTTTCACCTAGAGTGTCCCAATAGGCTTCAGGGAGTGGATCGGTCATGGTATCAGTGAAGTAGTTAATAGGGAAAGGGTTATGAGGTGTGGGGTCGTCTTATGAGCTTGATCTTCTGTGAGGGCGACGCTGATGACAAGGCCACAACAACAAGATACTCAATAGATGAGAGCCGATAAGAGATAATGCCAGCTGGTACAGCGGATATCCTCCTATACAGCTGTTTCTGATAAATACATGGGACTTACCTGGTACAGCGGATATCCTCAGAGATCAAGCTGAGGGGATCACACTGCACCAAGGTGAGTCTTTATACTAAATGATGGAGACGAATAGGAGAACCAAGATAGGGGAAGTGATAGGGGCAATGAAATAGGGGAGATGCACCCTGACAGGCTGTGCTGATAGAGGCGTCAAGAGAAAATACTAAAAATAGAATATGACTCATTTGAACCCTGACACTCCTGATCAGTGTTAATGCAGCAGAACCTGTGATTGGCTTGGAATATTCTACCCCTTTCTTCCACCTTCCACTACCTTCCAGTAGTTTCCATCTATGAATAGGTAGAATATTCCAGAACCATTAGTCAGCCCCTGTAAATACAATATATAAGGAGGCCATTTTGCCTCTGAAATAACAACATATTCTACCACTTCTACCCATCTTCTGCACACCGGTGTGACTAGAGTGACATACAGTGTCATCCTCTATATCTCAGTAACTGTTGATTACCAGTTCAAGGATCTTTTACAGTTGTGTAACTGTACTTGATTGCACTCAAAGTAGTG
This sequence comes from Cantharellus purpuraceus, assembly GCA_025174535.1. Classification (NCBI taxonomy): domain Eukaryota; kingdom Fungi; phylum Basidiomycota; class Agaricomycetes; order Cantharellales; family Hydnaceae; genus Cantharellus; species Cantharellus purpuraceus. The sequence goes on from JALBUN010000043.1 coordinate 18,665, forward strand.
ATATTCCTGCTTTGGGCATGAGTGTAGTATCTGTGTTTTGGAACCTGCAAAATTATGGTGTTAGGGCAAACTCTAAATCACCACAATTCCATGAATGAACAGCTGAGAAGAATATCAAACCCTGCTGCAGCACAACTCCAGAAACAATTTAATGTTTGTACTTTGGTTACAATCCCTTGTATTGGTCAATGCAGACTATACACAGAAAAGTAATATGTTTCTTAGCAGCAAGAAATGAATAAGACTTCCAGAGTCTAGAGTTCATGGATGCTTAGGGGTCCAGATATTCCAAAATGAGAGGAATGCACTTAGAGGCTAAGGAAGTAGGTGGATGAATCCAACTGTCCAACCAGTGGCACTCAGAAGCAGGTAACAGCAATGTGTGAAGTAGTCTAGCAACTGCTTCACACGAGTTCAAGATTCTAATGCTCTGTGTTATGACTATATTCATTAATGTCCAGATCCCCATCCGATCCACTCAGATCCCCGTGCATATGAAATCTATACTCCATTTGGAAACCGCCATCTCCATCTACCTGTCTGATTGTCACCGCTGATTCCACCCATCCGTCTCGGTTCGATTGATGCATCAGCATCACCATAGGAACCTGGACACCCTGTTGGACTTGGACATACTCATGTAAGGCCTTCAGCCTCGGAGACCCATCACCGGAGTAATTATTATTAGATTTCAAAATATGTATTTAAGTTGCCCGACTGGGGACTTCATTCCCCAGTTCAAATATCGAATCACACCTAGTTCCTAAGTCTGATCCTAACTCTCTAAGTTGTACTCCATCTCCGAAATCTCGGACACTGGTATTAGTGAGGGTGCAGCACATAAGCTGAAGCCAAGTCTGTTCCGACCCCCACGATGTGCTCCGACTCTGACCCGAACTCCAACCTGACCTCCAACCCAACCTCCAACCCAATCTCCGACCCCCAATCGGACCTAGTGCGTAACAGTATATTCAAACTGCCATACTCACTCCTACCAATGCCACGATCCACTGCCAATTCCAAGCGCACACAAACCATCAAGGTGCCCCCTCCCAGCATCAACACCATCCCTGAGGTCGTTGAAGAACCGATGGACCACATAGAGGCTGGCAATGAAGAAGACAACACCCCGCCCTCTCCAAATCTGGTGCAAGCCATCTCCCTGCTCGCCAGCAGCATCCGTAACCCACAAGCTCCTAAGTCCCGGACCAAGGTCCGAGAACCTGACCCCTTCAATGGCTCCGATCCGTGAAAGCTCCAGCCGTTGATGAGCCAGGACGCATCAAGGACGCATATCGAACCACTCTGACAGTCCAACTCCGCCAGCGTCTTTTCGTATCAACTTTTAAATAGCGCCGCAACTCCCTCTCCACCTCAGTCTCTAAGACGCTTGTTCGGAATCATGTCAGTATACAATATTCTGATGTATAGGAGATAAACATCAGGATTTCAATGATACATAAAGCCAGGGAGTTACAATTTGGATATCTTAAAAGATTTCAGATGTGTGAAATTTTCATAAATATAAACATATATTCTATATTTTAATAAACTTTAAAAGATGAGATATTTGGTTGAGATGAACATAATCATTTACATGGATATAATAGGAATGTCTGTATTAATATAATTGGTATTATATAGGGTATTTAGATATACAAATACCAGGTGGGGATTAAAGATAGTTCAAATTATGTTACAAGTATTGTATAAGAAAGAATCAATGATATTTGGATGTTCCCTCAAGGGAGTTGCCACCACTAAATGGGGAAAAAAAGAATTATTTTTGAGAATTATGCCAAAATATCACAATATGTTTTAATCTAGTATATTGTGTAAAATTTGAGAATCATGTTGAAATATGAAAATAAGTTTGAATTGAAGTGTATTGTATAAAATTTGAGGAAAATAGGTTGTATATACGTATTTGTTGTATTTCTGAACAAGCGTCTAATTCTAGCCATCGATCGTCACTCGTGTTTTATCGCCATTGATCATTATCAGCCTTCTATTCACACCAATCCTTTCATCATCATTCACATGGCTTCCCATTCTATTCCCCTCTCCAACATCGCTTCTAATAATATGTCACACTGGTCTCTGGACACAGAGGACTATCAAAAATATGCCGAGCTCCACGGGCATGTTAAGCCACCTCCACGTGTCAAAATACTTCCAAAACTCTTTCAACGTCCAAGATCCCCACCATGTCTCTCTTATGCCATTGGCAATCCCATATTCTTTCACAATTCCATTGAACCATATACATTCCTCGACATTTCGCCTCTATATCGTAACATGGATAGAAGAGTCAAACATGAGGTAGAATTTCAGTCGCCATCGCCAACCTATCCTCCCACTTCAATCCAACTCAGGTTACATCGTGTCAGGCAAAGGGACCGAATACTCTTGGAATGGGATACCATATGGAGACGGATCACTAAGACAATAAGGAGTATTTGTTGTGGATGCTGACTGAAGTCCTCATGTGACTCAGGGTCAATTTACCTTCAGAGCCGTAGGGAAGATGGTATTGGTGGACATTTCTATTGTTCTTTTATATGACTCACCCCTGTTTCATCTTTAATTCATTCATACACGACTCACTCATCCTTGTTCTATTTTTGGTTCTTTTATTACTCATCACCCCCTATTCTTACAAAGATTACCCCCTATCTGTCGTTTCATTTCTCCATGATTTCCCCATTAGTAGTTCAACTTCACACGCTTTGTCAGCTGCTTGATCAGCATTTCTTGCATCATATCACATCATTTGCTACTCATATTGTGTCGTTGTGCCCTGGGGATTTGTATATAAAAGGGCACTAGTTTTCGCCTTTGGAATCAATCAACAAGTTTTCAGCCAACGCTCTAAAGTCAATGTCCACGCTCTAAGTCTACGCTCTACGCTCTACATCACAATCCATCATCTCTACACTGAGGTAAAACACCTTGGTTCAACGATCAGATTTCCCTCTGCCACTGAGAGGTTGCTTCTCCTGAAACCAGCTTTCGCGTACCTCCCAACCGGGCTCCGCATTGTCATCCAGTCACAGAGCACGATCAGCCATCGGGACTGACCTTTAGCTCCCATCCCCATCCAACCACAGAGCACTATCCCACTTCCCTGTTACTTACCCCTCGCCCTGATTGATCTTTGGAGTGCTGAACAACTGCGTTACACACCGTCTGTTTGCTAGGACCATTGCGTGCAGGCTTATAGGATCTATTCCTTAAGCGAACCAACACCGTTCTTGGTTCAATGCCGGTTGAATTTCCGCGACCGCCCCGACACATTCACATCCGATCGGGTGAAGGTCACCTTCACCATGTCCTATCTCAAGGGCACCGCACTGGACTACTTTGAGCCAGCACTCATGGACGACTCCGATGACCCGATATGGTCAGAGGACTACTCTGACTTCATCTCTGAACTTCAGACCAATTTCGGTCCTTACAACCCCAAGGCCAATGCTGAGAACGAACTCGATCGACTTTGGATGAAGGAAAATCACAAAATCGCGAAATACATTGTGAGTTTCCAGCAGCTAGCTCCAAAAGTCCAATGGGGCGACGCCACACTCCGACGCCAATTTTACATTGGACTCCCATCCTGCATCAAGGACAAGATATCACGCATCGGTAAGCCGGATACATTGGTTAACCTCCGCAAACTCACCCAATCCATCAACGCCCGTTATTGGGAACGTCAATCCGAGGTCTCCCATGAAAATTCAGCTAACAACAAATCGGACAAATCATCAGACAAGACCCCAAAGTCCAACAAGGGGTCCGATAAGAGGACCACCACCAACTCAGGCCAGAAGTCAAACACTGGTAACGCTGCCGTTTCCAGTTCCGGTCAGAACAATTCCAGTACCAGCAATAACTCCGGAGCTCGCAAGAGTACTCTGGACCTCTCCACCAAGCTGGGGAAGGATGGAAAACTTACCCAGCAGGAACGCCAGCACCACATGGACAACAACCTCTGTCTGTTCTGCGGAAAGCCTGGCCACCAAGCCAAGGATTGCAACAAGGCAACCTCATCCGCAGCAAAGGCAAAGGGCCATGCTGCCAATGCCACAATGGACAAGTCTGACGCAAAAGCAATGGACCCAAAAAAATAGCAAGCAGTCCTATAGCCTCTGTACGGGCTGAGGGCTGCATTGGTACTCCCCGTATGACAAACAAGGTCCACCTGAACACATCCGCTCTTTCCCACTCCGACTTCCTTACCCTCCTCATCTACTCCAACTCCATTCCCGATACCGCTATTCAAGCATTAATTGACTCTGGTTCTACTCACTGTTTCCTCAATTCCTCTTTTTCCAATTTACATAAACTCCATACATACACCATAACTCCGATATCACTCCAATTATTTGATGGCACTACTAATGCTGTTATTTCACGAGCTATAGATCTGTCTATCCGTTTTTCTGTTGGAGAAATCCAGAACCTTACATTCTATGTTACTCCGCTTGACTCCAGCTGTTCTGTGGTTCTCGGACATAACTGGCTCACCCGCTACAATCCATTGATTGACTGGGCATTGGGCCATATCACATTCCATTCTCCAGTACAGGCTGTGTCATCCCCGACGTCACCAGCAACTTTAGGTGCAAAACTATCTTCTGCCTCCACTGACTCCGCTCCGATAGATACTCCGTCTGCCCCACTGTTTATATCACTGGTGGATGCTATGGTCTTTTCCAGACTAAGCAAACTGGATGGCTCTCACACATTCCAGGTCCACCTCTCCAATCCGATATTCCTCACTGCTCGTTCCACCCGATCAACTCCACTGGACCTATCTATGGTTCCTAAGGAGTATCATGAGTTTGCTGACGTGTTCAGCAAGTCTAAAGCCAACTCCTGTTTTGGAACCCGCAAAATTATGGTGTTAGGGCAAACTCTAAATCACCACAATTCCGTGAATGAACAGCTGAGAAGAATATCAAACCCTGCTGCAGCACAACTCCAGAAACGATTTAACGTTTGTACTTTGGTTACAATCCTTTGTATTGGTCAATGCAGACTATACGCAGAAAGGTAATACGTTTCTTAGCAGCAAGAAATGAATAAGACTTCCAGAGTCTAGAGTTCACGGACGCTTAGGGGTCCAGATATTCCAAAAAGATGGGAATGCACTTAGAGGCTAAAGGAAGTAGGTGGATGAATCCAACCGTCCAACCAGTGGCACTCAGAAGCGGGTAACAGCGATGTGTGAAGTAGTCTAGCAACTGCTTCACACGAGTTCAAGTTTCTAATGCTCTGCAAAGGCAGTACACACTAGTTACTTAAACAAGAGCACTAATGGCAGGACTATCGACAGACAATCTCACCCTGTAGATTTGTAGTCACGTGAGGCAGATACTACACTCACGCCCAAAGCAGGAATATCACTACTTTGAGTGCAATCAAGTACAGTTACACAACTGTAAAAGATCCTTGAACTGGTAATCAACAGTTACTGAGATAGAGGATGACACTGTATGTCACTCTAGTCACACTGGTGTGCAGAAGATGGGTAGAATATGATGATATGTTCTTCTTTCAGAGGCAGAATGGCCTCCTTATATATTGTATTTACAGGGGCTGACTAATGCTTCTGGAATATTCTACCTATTAATAGATGGAAACTACTGGAAGGTTGTGGAAGGTGGAAGAAAGGGGTAGAATATTCCAAGCCAATCACAGGATCTGATCACAGCACTAACACTGATCAGGAGCTGAATAATGGTTCTGGAAAGTTCTATCTAATAATAGAAGGAAACAGCTAGAATGTTATGGAAAGGGGTAGAATATTCCAAGGCAATCACCTGATTTGATCACCCATCAGCTGATCTGATCCCTGAGCTAGGCACTGATCAGGCAAAAAGAAGGGTGTCCACCCTGTTTTCTGCACTGGTTTGGACAGCCATGGATAGCCACATGTCATGTGATGATCTGCACGGAAAATAGTGCCCTGAGAGGCTGTGGTTGTTAAGTTAGAGAATATTTATTGATCAGAGACATCTGAGCTTGAATTCAGGCCAAATGCCTGGTCCAAAAGGGGAGAGGCGGCTGCGCGAAGGTTTGTGGGCGCCTATGGGTCCACAACTGTAGCACAGCAGAAATAAATGATTCTGAGCCGAGTTCTGCATGGAATATTCCCGAAAAAATATGGAAAAATAGAGAATATTTGAATAAGTCCATTCCAGGTACAAGCATCAAATATATGCTGATATTTAGGAATGGAAAAGCAAAGAATAGCACATTGGTGCTGCATAAATGGAATTTGATAGGGAAAAGGTGGTTCCCATACAACTCCCTAGCAGAACACCGACCATACAATCTCAAGATCAAACTGGATGACAACTCCACCCCTCCGCTTGGCCCTATCTACTCACTATCCCAAAAAGAGCTACTGGCTCTCCGAACATTCATAGATGAGAACTTGGCCACAGGCTTCATCTGCCCATCCCTATCGCCCCATGGAGCTCCGGTCCTATTTGTCCGCAAAAAGGATGGATCACTCTGTCTATGCGTCAACTTCCGTGGACTCAACAAGATCACCAAGAAAGACCGATACCGATACCCCACACTGCAGACCTACTCAAAAGTCCTCGAAAGGCTAAAATCTATTCCAAAATAGATCTCCAACATGCCTACCATCTAGTCCACATCCGAGAAGGCGACAAATGGAAAATGACCTTCCGCACATGCTATGGATCTTTCGAGTGGTGCTCATGCCCTTTGGACTAACCAATGCTCCGGCCGCCTTCCAGAGGTTCATGAATCCAAATTCCATTTATGCAGCACCAATGTGCTATTCTTTGCGCATATATTTGAAATGGAAAAATGACCTTCCGCGGGAATATTCATGCTATGGATCTACAGTTTGGACCCAGTGGTGCTCTCCCCTTTTGGACCAGGCATGCCCTTTGTCTCTGACTAAAACCAATGCTCTCAGGGCCGTGCAGATCTTACAGAGGTTCATGAATGATACAGTGCCTAGCTCAGGGATCAGATCAGCTGATGGGTGATCAAATCAGGTGATTGCCTTGGAATATTCTACCCCTTTCCATAACATTCTAGCTGTTTCCTTCTATTATTAGATAGAACTTTCCAGAACCATTATTCAGCTCCTGATCAGTGTTAGTGCTGTGATCAGATCCTGTGATTGGCTTGGAATATTCTACCCTTTCTTCCACCTTCCACAACCTTCCAGTAGTTTCCATCTATTAATAGGTAGAATATTCCAGAAGCATTAGTCAGTCCCTGTAAATACAATATATAAGGAGGCCATTCTGCCTCTGAAAGAAGAACATATCATCATATTCTACCCATCTTCTGCACACCAGTGTGACTAGAGTGACATACAGTGTCATCCTCTATCTCAGTAACTGTTGATTACCAGTTCAAGGATCTTTTACAGTTGTGTAACTGTACTTGATTGCACTCAAAGTAGTGATATTCCTGCTTTGGGCGTGAGTGTAGTATCTGCCTGACAGGGTGAGATTGTCTGGATAGTCCTGCCATATTTGTTTAAGTAACAACTGCCTTTGCAGAGCATTAGAAACTTGAACTCATGTGAAAGTTGACACATGAGTGCCAAGATTCATCCACCTTCTTCCTTTAGCCTCTATGTGCATTCCCATCTTTTTGGAATATCTGGACCCCTAGACTCTGGAAGTCTTATTCATTTCTTGCTGCTAAGAAACGCGCGCGTATAGTCTGACATTGTAACCAAAGTACAAGCGTTAAATTGTTTCTGGAGTTGCTGCAGCAGGGTTTGATATTCTTCTCAGCTGTTCATTCACGGAATTGTGGTGATTTAGAGGTTTGCCCTAACACCATAATTTTGCGGGTTCCAAAACTGACACCGATCCTCTCCCTGATGACATTTTGGTATATTTGGATAATGAAGAACATCGGACACATGTCCAAGATGTACAAAACATCTGCGCTGACAAATGCAAATTTCACAGGAGGCTATATGGCAGGATTGACAATGTCTGATGACAAAATCAAAGCCATACAGGAATGGCTGGAACCACAGAAAGTCAAGGACGTACAGTCCTTCCTAGGGTTCACCAACTTCTACCGCCGCTTCATTCACGGCTACTCCAATATCACCGTTCCGCTCACCCGACTCACTAGGAAGGGTATCCAATGGAATTTCACTGATGAATGTAGACAGAGCTTTCAGACCTTGAAAAAGGCCTTTACTTCTGCTCTGATACTGACTCATTGGGTTCCAGACGTTCCTATCCTATTAGAGACCGACGCCTCCAACTATGCACTTGCCATGATCCTGTCCATCATCTCTCCGGATGATGGACAAGTCCATCCAATCGCTTTTCACTCACATACATTTACACCCCCCGAACTGAACTATGACGTCCATGACAAAGAGCTCCTTGCCATATATGAAGCCTTCCAGATATGGAGACACTACCTTGAAGGCCCCTCTGATCTGGTGGACGTCATAACTGACCACAAAAACTTGGAATACTTCTCCACAATGAAACTGCTCACCCGGAGACAAGTCTGATGGTCCGAATACCCATCTCAGTTCAAGAAGAAACTACTTATAAGGAGAACAATAATGGAGTTTGGGGTTGGTGGAGGTGGAGTTGATGGAGAATGGAGATGAAGGAGATGGAGATCCAGAGATGGAGATCTGGAGATTGGACTTGGTGTTACAGGATGTCACAATTGACCATTACAAGGGATTGTAACCAAAGTACAAATGTTAAATTGTTTCTGGAGTTGTGCTGCAGTAGGATTTGATATTCTTCTCAGCAGTTTATTTCATAGAATTGTGGTGATTTAGAGTTTGCCCTGACATCATAATTTTGTGGATTCCAAAACAGGTGGGGCCCATAACCTAACAACTTAGGCAGGTGAAGGCTCAGATAGGGGCTGGAGTTCAGCAGAAAGGGTGTAAACTCCAGTAAGTGCCAAAAGAAAGTTTCAGTACCACCCCCACCCACATGAGTCTATGTTGAGGGTGAATTGCTCAGTCTTCATCATATGAACTTTCTAGTGCATTATATGTTATTCTTGTTCAATGTACTTAACACTGACATAACCACAGTTGATAGAAGACATCAGCTTGAAATAAGTGCATTTTGACACTTACAATGAGATCATGATGATGAGCTGGCAGCAAATTTTTCATTCCTTATTTGAAGTGTGAAATAAAATAAAGTGATGTATCCTTCAAAAAACATTGAATGGTTATACATGTGTGAATTTGTACTTAAATACAGAGCTAGTGTGAACCACACTGAATTTTAGTGCAATTTTTTCCTAGTGTCATCCTACCTGCAGGATTGACTATTCCCCAACTTCATCCCATTCATTGCTCCATACCTCTGGGAAAATGCCCGAAGCATGTTCCAACGTCATGTCGTCGCATTCATCGCAGGACATGAAGTGAATGGCCCTACTATGCGTACATGCAAAGTGTTTGCGTAGGTCATCGGAAGACTCCACCCCGTCTCCAAGCTTCAGGCATGAAACAATGCCCGGTACCGCTTCTTCCCAGTCAGCCCGCGTTCGTCGATGAACAAAATCAATAAGACCCGAGGGAATCTTTTTCATTATGATCGCCAGCGTTGTGAGCTGGGGACATACAGAGCTGAGGTCCCGGTCTCGAGGAGCTAGAACGGTGAGTAAACAGTCTAATGCGGGCGAATCTTCGATAACGAGGGTGTCCAGATGATCCAATTGACGCAACATGGTGTGGATATCCCGTTCGAAGACTATCTCCGCGCGATATAGGTGTAGATGGGTTAGCTTGACTGTCCCATCTCCACAAATGGCATCGATAGCACCCATCGGATCCCAAACCCAGAGCTCAAGTGACTGGAGTGATGGAACATAGAGATGCGAGAGAAATACCCTTGCAGATCCAGGTGTGAAAACACGGAGTGACTTGAGATTTTGTAAAACGACTGTGGAAGGTGGCACTTGGACTTGTCCTGCGAACTTGCTAACCCAATGTAAAGAGACAAGGTTGGGCAAGGTACTCAGAAGGTGTAAGGATGAGGGATCACCAAGGAAGCTAATAACAAGATGTCGCACGGTCAACATGGGATGACCTACGAAAGATCGAACGATGCTCCCAGAGTTTTCGAGAGCGATTGACTCAAGTTCAGGACAGTGAGAATGTCCTAATTCAGAACCATTGTTGTCAGAGGCGTGTTTGAAGGTCTGCATCATGGGCGCATTGATTGAAAATCCGTGAGGGAATATTTCTGGCTCCGTCCACTTCCCCTGATCCCGCATGTCAGAAATGAAGGTTCGGGTCCGCCAGAGCTCTCTACGGAGCATTTCAAAAATGTCGCTTCTCTCAACCACCGCCTTGGGTGTAAGGTAATAAGATCTGCTGCACCAATTACGGGGTCGAACGAAGATGTCTGGAGGGTGCGACTTGGACTTCTTAAGCAATTTACGAACATCTTCCGAGGTGCCGATCTTCGTGTCAAGTACGAGTCTTGACCAAATCTGAGGATCATCATTCAAAATCATGTGCCATGTGCGGCAGACGCTCCCAAGCAGTTCCGCAACCTCCTGTGGACGCAATGATTGAAGTTTCGTCCTGGTTGACGTCCGTCTCCGCCTTATGGTTGGAAGTGATGGAATGCAGAGATGGAATATTTCCACCAATATTTCTACGGGGAGCTTTCGGATGGGAGCCACGATGGCGTTACCAATGTCGCGCGCCCTGACCAGCCTGTGGCGGCGAGCTTGAAGAGCCCCGATCTCCTCATCGATTGTTCTGATCACCTCTCGTCGTGTACTGATCCCCACATCTAGTTCTCTGATCGCCTCTTGTCGTTCCACGTTGCGTAACGCGATAGCGTTGGTTTCCTCTACATTGGGGACACATTGTCGCGAGGATTGAGATATCCTCATCCATCAGCGTTTCAGACATATCCCTCTGCAAAACAAAGAGATGGGTGCTGACGCATCCAGTCCATGGAGGATGAGACTGACCATAAGTTAATCACCTTGCAGTTTGTCCGTCTTCAAGATGAGCTTTCGACGCCTTGTGGCTCGGTTACGTAATTGCAAGAATTGCCAGAGTGCATGGCGAAACTTGCCCGGGAGGCATAGACTCTTAATTTAGACTTTTCTCTCACAAGATGGCTGTTATCTTTGAACTCGTCTATGGCTTGGTGCTCAGAGTTGTTGGACAGAACGAGGCGTCCCTAATGGGATCCACTACGGTCCACAAGGGCAGTCCGCTGGTTTATTTAATACTTACTATGTAGTTTAGTACCTCAGTCTTTCTGTTTCACAAGACTGAGGTAAATATCCCTATGTTCTATTTCTTCAGTAGCCGACAATCCTTGTAGTTGTTTACTATAGGTTTGTCGGAATATAGTCTTTCTGTTTCACAAGACTGAGTTGTTTACTGTAAGAGTAAGTATTTGACCCCACACGATTATATGACTTGTTCTCGATAGTTTTCACGTGGCCCCACCGTTTACTAGGTACACTGTGCTACTCAACATCGGATAGGATCGATGCCATCGATGCCATTTGTGGAGATGGCACCGTCAAGCTAACCCTGCTACACCTATTTGGCGGGAAGCTTATGCGGCGCTATTCACCACCTTGTCGCAATTTCGCTGTGATTTCGATCGCACGCTCCGTCTAATTGAAGTTCTTTATCTTCTATATACGTCAGTGGATAGTTGTGTGATGATGGAGGTCTTCAGTATGGATTCAGATGCCATCAAGTATGGGCACGCGGTCTGATAGATTAGCACACATTTACCTCGAACTCCCCTTAGGTTCGGACGCTCCGTCAAGTGAACAAAGGCTGGCGTCGTCCGAAGAAGCGCACGCAACCACAGTGTAATTTCAGGCTGTTTGAACACCTCACGAAACTCTCGCGTGATGCAGCATAATCTAACCGCGGTGATACATAGTTCTCCCGACTCGCTAAGATCTGTCTATTAGAAGTTAACGCAGCGAAAGCTAGTATAGACTACATAGTTTGTCAGCTACTTGTCAAACATAAGATAAAACCTCAGTCTCGTGCAAACGAGTGACTGAGGCACTAAACTACAAGAAACAAAACCTTATATATTTTCAGTAATACGCCCCTATCAGCGACTTGGTCAACGAAGGTCCGTAGTCACACTTGTGGGCCGTAGTGGATCCCAAGGGACGCCTCGTTCTGTTCAACACTGTCCAGGGCAAGCGCACAGATAAGCCTACCGTTGAGCGGCCGATTTCCTGCGAGGTGGATAGGGTGTTCTACCTCGAGTCTCAGCTCAGGACTTGCCACGTTGACATTACTGTGAACCATCAACGGCGTGGTGTGCCCGCCGTTCTATATATACCTTTAGAGGTTTCTTTCTGACTCACTACTCGCCGCGTCGAGATATGCCTGTATTGCTATATGTACAGCAGCATCGGCGGGTGCGCGCGCGTTGGGATGAGGCGTGAAAAAGGAGCCGCGGCAGAAGAGCAATTGGAGCTCAGGTGAGCGGTGGTCGCCGTGCAAACGGCGTTGCGCGGACTCCTGTCGCGCCTTTTGATTCGTTTTTTCCAATGACGACCACGTACAGCAAGCAAGTGCGACACCCGCGGGATACGCTGCCAGACCCAGCGCATGTACTGCCTATGCTGCGAGCGCTGCCGCTGGTGTGCCATGCGTGGTATGGGCCTAGCATGGAGGTGCTGTGCCAGAGAGTCATATTCTCTTCGCGGTACTCGCAGCAGACGAGCTGCTGATCCAGACCATCTGCAGAAATCCAGCGCTGGGACTCATATAGTCTGAACCACGCTGCGCCCTCTAGCAGTAGCGCCTGCCGCTTCCATGAATCGTCTTTCAACTAGGCAATGCTTCTGCTGATATATCACAAGATTCAGAATGTCCATATAAAGGCTGAGTTTTCACCGTGAACGCTGAAGATCTTCACTAGAAGCCAGGGGATTGCATCTGAGCTCGGCAACCTTCGCGCGTGCGCTCATACAGCCACTGTTCTCTGTTGGTATAGCTTATGCTAGACTCACAGGCTGCACTGATTTTCTCTACAGCTCGCCCTATTACTTCAGCCTCTTATTGAGGATCACAAGGTGCTTCCAACTGTGTCCGTTCTGGGATCCCCGGTGCCTGAGACTGAAATCATCATTTCCCGGTACCTACGCTTCTTTCCGACGCCCTAATGGATCTCTCTGTGATGAGCCTTTGTTGATTTACCGCACCGCCCGTGACGGGTGCTCAGAGGCTAGTGGACAAGACATCATCTAGGTGCACACGTGTATTCTATAGACCCTGAGACTGATGAAAGATTGGGTGTTCCACCTGTCGCAAGTCGTATGTAGCAGCTTCCACGATATCTCACTTCCGATGCTCCCGCATCGTGCCATATATACTGAATCAGACTTCAAATTCATATATGCGCCTGCTGTTGTCAAAGAACCTAACTACAGACAATGAATTGTCAACATCAGTCCGTAATCCGTGCACACGCCTGCTGGTTCACCCTCATTGCTATCAAGAAGCTCTTGTTTGCGAGTCTTCGCCCTAGATCAGGCGGTGCAGACAGTTCCATTCAATGCGACCCTTGCGTAGGATAAAGTGACTGTGCCACATGTGCCAAGCCTTCTAACGAAAACATAACTGGCCATCAGGTCGAACTATTTTCACCCTCATGGCGGTACGCCTAGCGGCTCATTGCTGTTGATCAGGGCATTACATACACGAATAGCACCCTGTATTTTAGTATATATATGAGCCCCTTGTAGTGTTTTACAATCGCATACTGGCATAGTCCAGTGCATTTGGTATACCTCTCCCCTCATCTTTCCATAGACATGGCAGCTCAGACAGAACAGGCGGCAATTCAAGCAGCGTCAGATGCGTGCGTCACCGCTCACTATATGCGCAGTGATTTTTGAGTCCATTGTATGGTGTCAGAAAGGGTGTCTATTACTCCTCAATAGTTGCCCTCGGTGAGCCCACGGCTCATGCACGCAACCTAACTAACTAAAGGCTTTCCGCTCAAAACAGCTCTCCTTTCCTACGACACCTTTCTGACAGTCTCACATGAGATTCGATACATCTGGAACAAATCGTCGAAACTGGGGACGGCCCTGTATTTTCTGGCGCGATACTCCTTGCTATTGTATTTTTCGCTAGCATTATTTGGGGAATCTTTCAATTTCACATCACCTCAGGTCTGTTCCGGCTGATGACTTGCATTTATGCCCATAGATGACACCTGACGTAGTAAGTTCAAGGGCAACCTTTTGTAGCGCAGGAATTCATACACATTAGGGCATGTGATGGGATTCTTCACTTTATTGATGCTCTCAACTTCCTGCCACTTATTGGTATTCAAGGTGATATGAGTTTTCCTTTGCAGCAATGGATCATTGACGACACTAATTATGCAGGGCTTCTACTGGGGAGGGCATATGCGATTAGCGATCGGAAGAGGGTGATATTAGGTGTTCTCGGACTTCTCGGAGGTGGCACCATCATATCACAACTGGTATGTGTACATGTCTGCTTTTATACGGACAGGCATGACAGACACCCATTATAGGCAGTAGCAGTCTTGGCCAGGTGTGACATCACTAGTGCACAAGTCCACATTCTCCACATGTAAGTATAGTATGGTCTCAAATGAACTGTACTCAATGATTCACCAGACGTAAGACACGTGAAAGTAATATTTATTATGACAGTTGATTCCCTTCTTTTAGTCAATGACGTCGACTCGATCGTGGTCATATTATTTGACACGATAGTGCTGTGACACTCTCCGGCACACTTGGAACATGGAGAGTCTACAAACGATCGGCATGGAGCAAGCTATCGCTGACACATTTACTGGCCCAGCAAAGTAAGCCATTATTTCCGTTACGGTAGGATTCTCACAGACAGACATGAATATCAGGTCTGATTAGATTCGGGTATTTTATCTGCTAACACCGACAATGAATCCAGAATTGATTATTATCAGATTTGTGTTGACGCTCACTCTTGCTGACACGATCTTGATAGTGGTATGTCAATATATCAATATCTGTGCCATTTCTAACCGGATGCACTAGACCTTGAGAGTACGTCATACAATGGTACCTGCTGCTGTGCCGCTCCAATTTTGCTTTAGCCTATACTTTCAACTGTTCTTACGCCTATTCAGGAGAGGTGAGTCGGAATACGGAATTTCAGACATCTTTTAAATATATGCAGCTTGTCAGCCATCATCATCTGCCACTTCCACCTCGACCTCCAAAGGAGAAATGCGCACCCCAACAGCACCACCTCCCGGGGAATCCCTACCATCTCCCTGGGCAGTTTCCATGCAACCACCCAACGCATTCACGACGCTGTGATGGCAGAGTTTGGGGATTCGCCTGTCGATGAGGGTGTTGGAACAGAAGCCTCGTGGGACGCGGTCGAGACCACAGAGTCGGAGACGCCAGCAGAGACAACAGAAAATGGTATTGAGCTTGAAGACATTCAGTTCCGGCCACAGGCAGCTCAAATTAGTGTAGAGCCGTAGTGGCAGAGGGTTTGTGCGTCATGTTCGGTTGGTGCTGGCTGATGGGACGAATTGACATCTTTTGCACTATTACCCTGTCACTTGGAGGGCCGAGTGGGGGCGTTTGAATATCTATTCACGTTAGTCACTGGAGAGAGAGATCAATTAGAGTGCTCGAAGCGCTGGTGCGCTTATGGTGGACTGTATCTGCTACATTTTCTATATTATGCCCGAGATTCCGTTCTGTGAGTGTAAGTATGAGAGTGGGTGAAAGTGAAAGTGAGTGAGAGAATGAGTATCTGGCCAATTCAATGGCTGATGACGCAGTTCTAAACCTATCGCACTTTGAGACTGATTTCAGTCCAGGGCCTTTGTGCCTCTTGTTGCATAGGGATCCCACACCTGGTTCTCCAGGTACAGTCAAAACTCCCCATATCACTGATACTTATCGCATATGCTATGTATGTATCTACAGTGGGAGTGTGACATTGGGTGATGGGATTATGGGATTATGGAAATATGGGTTGCGTATTTGGGCATATGGGGATCTAGGCTGCGGCGTCATGTGCTTGACCATTCAGATCGGCTGGAGTGTGTGACCTATTGTAATCTGATTAATAAAGCTCAGTCCATATATTGTGGATACGGCTGAGGGTTAGGAAGAACACCACAGACGTATTATATATGTCTGTAAGAGAAAAATAGATAACGGGGTTCCGACAGACACCCGATCCCGTGGTGTGTCATTAACATGGACATACTCAACATATGCTCAATATTCCAATGTGACCAAGGGGTGCTTAGCAGAGTGTATATCCCCTGGTGCAATCAGCAGAAAAGCGAGAGCTGATATATGGGCTGGCCCTAGGTTTATCTGTGATGGTTGGGAGGTTAGCTGTGTTTTGTGTTGTATGAGCATAAAGCTTAGTCTATGTGGCATTCATGAGCATGAGGTCCATGTAGTGTTTGAATCTTTTTGTTTCTTCAATATATATGAGAGTGTGTCTACAATTTCCACGTTATTGAGTAGCTGTGAGGTGGAGTTGTTGTAATCTGAACAGGATAATCTCAGTCTGTATATTGTGGATACGGCTTAGTGTAGTTACCTGAACAAAGGGGAGATATAAGTCGGCAGTACGGTAGACGAGGATGAGAGCGCAACGTACAACCAGTCTATGCACGATAGCTTGTTCAAAATATGATGTCAGCCATAATGTCTAGAAGATTCAGCCAACCAGTGGTTCACACAGCATAAAAATATAATTTCAGGAGCATGCTGCTACACTTTGACAGTTGTATCAGAACTCTGTGGGTGAGACAGAATTTCGACCAGAGCGATGCCATCGTCTACCATTACTGCTGGCACATCAAGTTCCGCAAGAACGACTGCCTCCAGCGACGGCTCTGCCTCGTTCGTCACATCAGCGTGCGAATCGCTAAACTCTGCAATAACGGCATCATCCATCGTTTGGTTGCTGCATGGAAGCTTCCAACCACTATCATAGGTATGCCTGGGAGGTGTTGGTAATAGGATGTGCGTTTCTCTGGAGGTCGAGGTGAAAGTTGCAATGATAATGGCAGATAAGCTGTATATACTTTGTCAGATGACATCTCCTCAGGAGCCTCACTGTATCTCACCTGCTCAATATATACCCAATAATACCCCCAATGTTGAAGACCTAGAAGATGAACGTCAATGCCTTCAGGCTCTCAGTGTCCAGGCACAATCCGTCGGCGCTGTACATGGATGTCAAGACACCCATATTACCATATAGGCATGCTTAAATAAAATATTTTCAGCCTGTGAGTGTATTTGGGGACCTTGCTTTTCGCCGCCATTACCACACCCATTCTTGAAGATCATGATACATCGATGACACTGTACCTCCGCGAATGCTTGTGTAGCCCATAGCAAAATCAGTCTTCGCAGGCTCCAGTGCAGCGATAAAATTTCTAGACAAATGTTTCGGACCTTCTCGGTAGGTAATGGAATAGAGCAAAAGCGTTATGCGAAGAACTCAATCTAAAGAGAAATGGGTATGTGCTAGGATGGATCTGACACAGCGTAAGTAGCGGATGTCATACTTCCATTAATTGATGAAGACCGTCACATGTCACACGTCACACATCCAAATCCTCGATAGGATCCCGCGACGTTCGAGTTCGCCTACCAGCATTGTCGCTGCCTTTTCCTTAAAACGCAATAAGACAGGGAGAAGGAGAGGCAGGAGGATTAGGAGTGGAAAGAGGGGGAAGAGAGAAAGGTGGGTTCTCATGCTTCAATATTCCGAGCAATTTCATATCAATACTAATGATTGTTCAGAGAACCACGACAGGAACTCCGCACATATCGTGTCCAGCTCTCCACCCATGAGTTAAACTCATCACATCCCACTCTCAAACTTGCCATATTCCATACCATCAATGTACAAAGTCCAGACATCCTTGAACTCACACACCCGCCAGCGTATTCAAGGAAGGGCTCGCGCGCGGCGTCTCGCGTATTATCACGAGCGCAATGCACGGACTTTACGTGCACGACTCGAGACATGAAGAACTCCGCGCCCAGGGAGACTGATTCTGAAGGCTCTGCAAAGGTGGTGCGGGACGAGCTGTATCCCAAAGGCTTTGAAATGTGCGCCATCGAGACAACAGACACACAGCTCATGGGTGGGGCTTCCTTCGTCAAGGAACGCACCGAGGAACGACACCAGCATCGAGGCGCTGCGCGAGGAGAAGCGGGACTCTGAGCGACAGAGCAACGGAGGAGTGAGGGTGCGTGCCCATCTTTCCGCACTCGATGATGCCGCAATTCCCGCCTCACTTCCCTCGCTTCTACCTCCCGTTAAGGCTGCAGTTGGCGGAGAGGGCGGTGGGAATTTCAGGGCAGGCGAGTGTGTGGTCGGTTCTTAGCGGGACGAGACGAGGCTGAAACGGATTCAGATTTGCAAGTCGAGGATTTGGAAGAAACGGTGTTCGAGCTCCGCGAGGACATTGCATTGGGGGCCAACGTGCATGGACTGTCCCTAGGTGATAACTCCGCGCAGAATCGGATGGATTCGATGCCGAAGATGATGGATAGGGTCAGGAAGGTCAGGAACCATTCGTTCATGATGTGCGTCCACCGCTGAGCAGTGCCAGATGCCACTAGTGGTTTAACAGCTCCCTTTGCTCAGATTGTGTCCACGATGCTGATATGGATCGAGCACTCGTTCCAGAAGACATATAAAGCCACAGGCAATACAGTGCACAGGGTGTGCATCGTCGGGGCGTCTTGGCAATGGATTACATGATATTCCAGCGATCGTGGAGGTGATATGCGCGGGAAAGAGGATCCAACAGGATCATTCAATGCATCACAGCAACAAAATCAAAGATACAATAAAACATTCAAATAGTACTACATCGATCTCCATCCGTTCTTTCCCGCACCTGCATACCATCCACCTTCTTTCGGATCAGTGATGTATAAGATTCGACATACTTGGCCATCACGTGACTCGAGAAGATTTTTCCTCACGTCCCATCGATGCTGGTCAAAGTCCCATTTCGTACGTCCTGACACGGGGATTATGCCTGCTGAAATGCGCTTTTAAGGGAACACAGATCACCGCCTTTTCCATCGACATCCTAGGACCCACATCGGCGATGAGGAGCATCGGATGCATCTCAAAGGGATGGGGACACGCATACTTGATCGCAACCCATCTAAAGACTTGAGGTTAGCCCATTGATGCCGGATGTCGCATTCAGCTATTGAGGATATCCTCGACGATGCGCCAGGGAGCAGTCTCGAGCTCTTTCCCCAACTGGAAGGCGAGCACGGGAGAATGAGGGTGCTGGCTCTGTGAGTGCCGGCGCACAGTGTCGTCTCTCATTCTAACGAAGCATTGGGCAGTTGGGCAACGCCAAGCATATTCTTCTGCGCGCTGGACCCTCTCCTTAGTGAATAACAGCTGCGCATTTCTCCGCTTCAGCTGATAACGATGCATCTTCTTTAGTTCCGTGCCGATATGCGTGTTCAGAACATGGCTTGCGAACGCAGATCTACTGCTTGTTTTGCAGTAGTACCCGCACTCCAGGCCATTGTCCTTGTCAAGCGCGCAGTATCGGAATGCCCCAGTGACGATCGATAGATCAGAGAGGTTGATCTGGGGGTTATGAAGATTCTGTGCTACCGTTTGTGCGGTGGTTGTGTGCCCAGATGACGCCGGAGGAACGTTTGTGGTTGTTCCATCCAGCGTCTGGGCAACTGTCGGGGTGGGCTGCGCTGCTGTGGCGTTCCATGCAGCGGGCCCATACTGATTTATGTTGGTTAAGTCGTTGGGTTGTGACCCAAACGAACTGTCCAGTTGCTGTCAGGAGTATATCAAGGTGATTAGAATGCCAATCACCTATTACTGGGATTAATACCCAGCCAATCTGGTGCTGGATTGTAGTCCAGCATCTGTGGGTCCCATGGGTATGGTGGGGGTTGGGGCGGACTTGGATCCGACTCTTGAGACATAGGAAGACCGAGGTCTTCGCTTGAACCCAACGTATCCTGTGGTTGGGAACTGTCCCCAAGCAATGCGTCGAACAGCCCTGACCCTGCCCAGCCTTGGAGGAGCTCTCTTAACGCCGCTCTGAGAATGGTAGAGTCAGTCCGCTATATCATGGGACAGTGAAGATCGCCTTACTCATCAACATGCGACGGACCCGTCACCGGGAGGTTGTCGATGGACGCCTCTCCGAAGGCGATGTTGTCTGGATCGTCCAGCAACGGAGTCCTGAAGTTCAGAACAAGTGAGTAGTGTGCCTTAGACATTGGAATTGCTTTTTGACATACAATAGACCAATTGGCGCCTCCTGAAAGGTGCCAACATCACCGCCGTTTGGGAAGGCAACCCTGAAGTGGAGAGCAAGGTGAGTGGCTTTCCATAGACATGTCAGTCATTTGACGTACGAGGGATCGGTTGCGGTGGGGACTTGGAGCGCGTCCTCGAAGGGTGCGTTGTTGTAGCCGTTTTCAAAAGTGGGACTGAAGGTGAAACGAATGTAAGTCGCATGCCAAAGATATCTTCGCACAATCTGGAAGGAGAGGCGAATGTCCTGGCGATGACACTCACTTGAAGGGATACTGGTTCATGTTGGATGACAAAGGTAGATGTGCACAGATGCAATGGTAGGTTGTTGGGGAGGCGAAGGGTTGACGTGAGACAAGGAATTGTCTCGCCATTTATATCTGCTATCGACCGCTTAGACCATAGGATCATGTGAGCGTGCCAATTGTGCATGTAAAGGGGGGTGGCGTCCTCGAGGTTATCCTGAGGGACCGATTTGGCTAGGACATGAGATACTGGACCTCGATTAGGGACTGCTGACATGATCCCGGTCCGTGGTGGGGTTTGTCTGAACCATCCTTCTGCATTGTCTGCTTGACATGGCCCGAAAAAAATGGGGGTCTCTCTGTTTTTTCAATTCACTAGAACAAATTAGGTATATCGCATTCATCGGAGCACATGTATCTCGCACGTATCAGGTTCTTGATCTTCCTTCATTTTCGCTTCCGGTAATAAAGGCTTCTTTGAAGTGAGTTGAGGGGGTTCCACTGACATGTGAGACTTCATTTACTAACTTGGCTTTGCAGCGTCCCGTGTCCTGGCGGAAATGGCATATTCTCATCGAATTGGGATATACCACAGCTAGGGAGGCTGCGATGAAACAAATTCCATGACTGGATTTAGTAACTTGGCGAGTCATTGCGATCGGATCTTGTACCCACTTGGAATTCATTGGGCTCCTGAATAGCCCCGGGACAGGCCAGACAGTTAGAGTTTGATAAATATAGCACACTATACTTCAATCGTTGTCTCAATTGTCTGTTGTAGATCCATCTTTCAGTCGGCCCACAAGGACAACGTTTAGCATGTGGATATCTGTGAAGTGCGGTCCTCGATCTTACAAGGCACATAGGCACGACGGCCTTCAAGTAGTCTTGCGTGATCCGCAATTTCCTTCGTTTGATGTCCTTTGAAAGCTGAGCGGCGGCTCTGCGATATAGACTACATATCCAACGCAGTTGAGAAGTTGGCGGTCATAAAACACTGTCTTGACGTCTATGTGCGGCACATTGTCAATACGTGTAGCTCATAAACAGCTCTGTCAAGAGGATGAGGCCCTAGTTCAAATAATTCCAGGTCTTCCGTGTCAACTTTGGCCCCGTCTGACATTATTAGGAGTAGTGTCCATGATGTCAAGAACATGTTCGGCGTGTACTAAAGTATGAGTGAATGTATGAATGAGAAGAGTATGCTAGGAGATAGTGTTTTGACAATCTTTAGCCGCACCCATGTGTGTAGCCCCTGTAAGGCTCTGTTAAGAGGTCCTGGGTCCAAAAATTTTGGGGCGGGTGCGCATCACCAGCCGTCTGTGACAAGAGCGTGGCTGACCGACTGGAGGGGGGTGTCCGAAGTGCGTAGACCTTACTTTTTAACACTACCAACGTGCACGGACGGTCCCTTGATAACTCCGCGCAGAATCAGGGTCAGGAACGTCAGGAACCATTCGTTCATGATGTGTGCTCACCGCTGCCAAAGGATTACTCATGCTCGATCTGCATGCTTAGCAGAGCCAGATGCCACTAGTGGTTTAACAGCTATCATTCACAAAATCAAAGATACAACAAAATGTTCAAATTACTAACGACATCGATCTTCATCCGTTCCTTTCCACACCTGCATTCCATCCACGATCTTTTCGGATAAGTGATGAGTAAGACTCGACATAATTGGCCATCACGTGACTCAAGTAGATTCTTCCTCACGTCCCATCGATGCTGGTCAGAGTCCCATTTCGTACATCTTGACACCGGGGTTATCCTGCTGGAGGCGCTTTTAAAGGGACACAGATCACCGCCTTTGCCATCGACATCCTAGGACCCACATCGGCGATGAGGAGCATCGGATGCATCTCAAAGGGATGGGGACACGCATACTTGATCGCAACCCATCTAAAGACTTGAGGTTATGGCTGAGGATGAGTGATTAGTTGTAGATATGTTATATATGTTTGTAGTGGCGAAAAACTATTTTATGTAATGTGTAGGTGTGACAACGCATGAAACAATGGCACTGTTGGGGCATGACACACCGTGATGGTCATTAATGTGGATAAATCACACAGTGCATGTAAGCCACAGATGCAGATATATTCCATATCGCAACAGGAGTAACTTGCTTTGCCAGCACTCTGACATAGCCTCTTTCATTGCATTTTGTATTGCTTGCAGTGTTTGAGATAGTGGGTGACTGTCTCTGGTTTGTTGCAAGTAATGCATAGCACTGTATTAACTGCTTTGATGTGTTTGAGGGAGCAGTTTAGACTGATGTGGCCTGTGCACAGTTGAATGAGGATGCTGGTTGCATGTCAGGGTAGGTTTAGAAGCATGCGTGTCATCTTTCTGTTTGGCAGAGAGGGGTCAATTTTGGATCTCTTTTGTGTACCTGGGTAACTGTTGCCATAGAGTTAGCCATCTGGGGTTGATCTTGCTTTTTTTGTTGGCTTTGAGGGCTGTAATGCTAGTTGGCAGTTTTCTGTGTAGCAGTCAGGGGAATTCAGATTTGGGTGAGTGTGTTCCTTCTGTGGCCTGTTTCACTAGGATGCATGTTCAGAATAATGCTGTTATACAATATTTTGATGTATATCTCATATACATCAGAATTTTAATGATAATAATAAAAATAGGGAGTTACAATGTTATAACTATATTCATTAATGCCCAGATCCCCATGCACATGAAATCTATGCTCCATTTGGAAACCATCATGTCTTCATTGCCTCCAGTTCCAATTGATGCATCAGCATCACCATAGGAACTTGGACATCCATCCCCATTGGACTCAGACATATTCACATAAGGCCATCTGTTTTGGAACCCGCAAAATTATGGTGTTAGGGCGGACTCTAAATCACCACAATTCCATGAATGAACAGCTGAGAAGAATATCAAACCCTGCTGCAGCACAACTCCAGAAACAATTTAACATTTGTACTTTGGTTACAATCCTTTGTATTGGTCAATGCAGACTATATGCAGAAAAGTAATATGTTTCTTAGCAGCAAGAAATGAATAAGACTTCCAGAGTCTAGAGTTCATGGATGCTTAGGGGTCCAGATATTCCAAAAAGAGGGGAATGCACTTAGAGGCTAAAGGAAGTAGGTGGATGAATCCAACCATCCAACCAGTGGCACTCTGAAGCGGGTAAC
The DNA here is from genome assembly GCA_025174535.1 of Cantharellus purpuraceus. Classification (NCBI taxonomy): domain Eukaryota; kingdom Fungi; phylum Basidiomycota; class Agaricomycetes; order Cantharellales; family Hydnaceae; genus Cantharellus; species Cantharellus purpuraceus. The sequence goes on from JALBUN010000043.1 coordinate 42,421, forward strand.
AGCAATGTGTGAAGTAGTCTAGCAACTGCTTCACATGAGTTCAAGTTTCTAATGCTCTGCAAAGGTGTATGGGAACTGGTTTTCCCTTAAAAGATCTTGTTTAAAGTCCCGAAACTGTACAATTCCACTTGATGGCCTTAAATTTGAAACTATAAAGAAGGATTTAGGTGTTGAGGGTCCTCCTCAATTCTTCTTAGGAGAACCTTAACAAACATATAATAGGTTTTTAAAATTTATCTAGTGCTTATAGATGCACTTAAATACTTTTTTCTTATGTTATATGATATCCATTCTACCCACGTATAAATAGTGCCTGTTAATTTCATTCTAACTTGTGATAGCACACTATTAGAAACTATCGATAGTTCTTATTAGAAACTATTATTATTTTTAGTAGGATAGCGGGTAGACTCCGTTCTGAAGCGTGGAACAGTAACTTCCCCATTCTCTTAGGGGGTCCCATATGAAGTTAATTTTAAATATAAACTATCAGCATATATCTGCTGCTTTCTCTTGATTCAGGGCCATTCAAATATTCTCTATTTTTTCATATTTTTTCGGGAATTTTCCATGCAGAGATGAGTCTACAAACTTATTGTTCTGCTGGGCAAAGTTTTGGGACCCACATGGACCCACAAACCTTCGCAGATGTCAGCAGCCTCAAAGTCAGCCGGAGTCACCCGGACAACTGACTCATTTTCAATCACATGACTCATTTCAATCTCCGACTCAATCTGGTCACCACTGCCAGTAAATGCTCAATATCTTCACAACCACTCCACCTCCTGACTCCATTTTCAGTGGAGAGTTCAATGGAAGCTGTGCCTACCCATAGCTGTGCTAATCAGCCTGGGAAACGAAGTATTTACCGAGTTATTTGAGTAATGGTGACTCATGCAATGACTCCTGCCATGACTCATGCTATGACTCCTTCCATGACTCATACCATGACTCCTGTGATTACTCATACTATGACTCCTGCTCTGAGTCACACTATGACTCCATCCATGACTCATGCCATGAGTCAGAGCAAATCCAAGCAGCTCATTGGCTAGGAAACCTCCACCCCCTTCTCACATATTCCACTAGCTTCCAGTAGTTTCCATCTATTAATAGGTAGAAGTTTCCAGTAGTATTAGTCAGCTCCTGTAAATACAATATAAAAGGAGCCCATTCTGCCTCTGAAATAAATAACCATTTCTACCCCATCATTTGCACATCAGTGTGACTAGAGTGACATACAGTGTCATCCTCTATATCTCAGTAACTGTTGATTGTCCAGTTCAAGGGTCGCTTACAGTTGTGTAACTGTATTTGATTGCACTCTAAGTAGTGATTGTCCTGCTTTGGG
>JALBUN010000044.1:0-19130 GCA_025174535.1 Cantharellus purpuraceus
CCTTATCTACCTCAGGCTCCATCTCTGACTCATCATCACTCTCTACATCTGACACCCAATCTTTCTCATCTCCCATGTCCAAATCCTCATCCAATGGGGCCATGAACTTCTGCAACCGACGTAACTCGGCTGTCTGACGACCCTCCAGAACCTCCTTCCATTTCATCATCTTCACCAAGTCCACTAGCAACCCCTCTGTCTGCCAGAGGTGCTCCGACTGCAGGTTAACCAGCCGGATAAGCTGGCCCACGGTACTATTGGGCACAGAGACACGCCCCATACCTGCACCGGTCGTTGCCCCTTCCGATCCGACACCACTACCCCCGGCTGCCACAGCACCTGTCTCCGTCTGCCTCTTTTTGGTCAGACGACCTTCTGATTCTTTCTCTGCCCCTCCTTGTACCACTAGTTGGGGCTTGATGCTCTGACTCTGGGGATCGAACTTCCCATCAATCCTACACCCTCCTTTCCGACCCCGACAATGATCGCAGGACCGAAGGTGGCGAGTTGGGCTGGTAGGCCACACGCACTCCACACCCGCATCACGACATAAGTCGCAAGTTACGCCGGGTCCGCCAAATGGCTCTGTTGGAGCCAGAGCCTTGGGTGGTCCGCCCCTTCTTGCTGTGGCCTCCAAGCATTCCCTCTCCTCCTCCTTGTCCTACTGTTCTGCCGCTGCCTTCTCCATCTCACGCTTGCGAAGCTGGATCGCCGACCTCACGACATGCAGCTCCTTCTTACGGGTTGCCAACACGCGACTCTCCGCCTTGCACCATATGACCCTCTGATCCGCCTCCCGCTTCTCCGTATCAGCACTCGGGTATGCCTTCAATGAAAAAACCGCGACGTCAAGATTCTTCTTAGTGGTAGCGGCATAGAGCTCCACTCTTTTGCGAGCCTCGACCGCAGCTACCCAAGCCATCTCCTCGTAAGAATTCGAAGTGGGATCCGGCTCTGCATCCATCTCAACATCCACACCCGCCTCAGGCTCCACATTTGCATCGAGCTCCATATTGGCATCAGGATCCGCCTCCACCTCCGCCCTCTCCGTCTCCACCACATCATCTTCCTCAGCTGCCCCCAACTCAAATAAGGGCCATGCCCGCGGACGTAACGGTGAGTCCTCCACAGTGACAGTCTTCGAATGAGTCATCTCCGTCCGTGTAACAGAGATGATGGCGACTTCAGGGGTCCCTGGCCGTATCGGCACACTCAGACTTCCTGGACTGGTCGCCCCTGCCCCGGTCACCTCCTCCTCTACCTCCATGGTGGCTTCCAGCTCGTGCGCCTGCTCCTCCACTTCCTTCAGTCTCGCGGCCTCCATCGCTGCCGCAAGTTCCTTTACCATCTGGGCCCTCTTGGCCTTCGCTTCCTCCTCTTTCCTTCTCCGTTCCGTCTTCGCCGCCTCTTTCCACCTCTGCTCTTCCTCCTCCTTCCGTCTCCGTTCCACCACCTCCTCCTCCTTCTGTCTCTGTTCCGCCTCCTCCTCCTCCTTCCGTCTCTGCTCCACTGCCTCCTCCTCCTTCCATCTCCGTTCTGCTTCCTCCTCCTCTTTCCGTCTCCGTTCTGCTTCCTCCTCCTCTTTCCGTTTCCATTCCGCTTCCTCCTCCTCTTTCCATTTCTGCTCCTCCTCCTCTTCCTTCCGTCGGGCCAAGAGCAACTGCTCAAGCTCGGCCACGCTCATTCTTGCCAAAGGGTTTGACATTGTTGAGTATAAGACCTCAATCATGCCCCTCCTTTTATATGTCTCCAGACCCCCAGTATAACTCCGACCGTGCCCAATCGTCTCACCTATTCAATCCATGGACATGAGGCCTCAGGGGCTCGGCCTTAAATGGGAAGATACTGTTATGACTATATTCATTAACATCCAGATCCCCATCTGATCCACTCAGATCCCAGCGCATATGAAATCTATACTCCATTTGGAAACCGCCATCTCCATCTACCTGTCCGATTGTCACCGCTGATTCCGCCCATCCGTCTGGTTCCAATTGATGCATCAGCATCACCATAGGAACCAGACATCTGTCCCCATCAGACTCGGACATGCTCATGTAAGGCCGTCGGCCTTGGAGACCCATCACCGGAGTTATTATTATTAGATTTCAAATATGTATTTAAGTTGCCCGACTGGGGACTTCATTCCCCAGTTCAAATATCGAATCACACCTAGTTCCTAAGTCTGATCCTAACTCTCCAAGTTGTACTCCGTCTCTGAAATCTTGGACACCAGTATCAGTGAGGGTGCAGCACATAAGCTGAAGCCAAGTCCGTTCCAACCCCTGCGACGTACTCCGACTCCGACCCAACCTCCGACCTTGATCTCCGACCCAATCTCCGACCCAATCTCTGACTGCCAATCGGACCTAGTGCGTAACACTCATTGAGGATGAAGATGATCTCCGCAAGTCTCAAGAATGGCCCACTACTAGTGCAACTGTTGAGAATACAGCACTTGCAGCAAAACTCACGTGGTGCAAAAGGGAAACAAGGCAGCGTAGACCATTCAAAAACGGAGTGTCACAATTGCAAGAAGCTTGGGCATATACGTGCTAATTGTTGGGCTAAAGGTGGTGGAAAAGAAGGTCAGGGCCCTCATGGGAAATGTACAAGGCATAGCAGAGGTAGCGGTAATAAGGGTGGAAGTGGTGGCAATACTGTTACCACTGCTGCGAATACTGCAACTATGATGGCACCAGCAAAGTCAGTGGTTCAAGACACTGATTATGCATTTACCTCATCTTTTGGTGGTACTGCGCTTGCAAAAACCGTCACCAATACAACACTGGACAAAATTGTGTTGATCTTTGACACTGGTGCTAATACTCATATGTCGCCCTACCGTAACCTCTTTCAAAACTACACACCATTCACCACACCGAGAATTATCCATGCCGCTGACAAAACCGTCTTCAAGGCTATCGGAAAAGGGGACATTATTATCTCCATCCCAAATGAGAAGGGAAACATGAAACTTACCCTCACAGATGTGCTATATGCACCGACTATTGCCTTCACACTGATTTCCGTCAGCCGCTGTGATCAGGCTGGCTTCTTTGCCACTTTTGGAGGAGGCCAATGTGTTGTGTGCGATTGCAATGGCAAGACATTTGCTGCAATCCCAAGTTACCATGGATTGTATCTTCTTGAACAGGAGACAAATGTTAACCCTTATGTTGTGAACATTTCACTTGGTGACTTACATGCTTGTCTTGGTCACGTATCACATACTGCCGCCCAACGTTTAATACAGGAAGGCTACATGACTGGTATTCACCTTGACCCAAATTCTTCAGCTGGATTTTGTGAAGCATGTGTCAAAGCCAAAGTTACTTGTATGCCTGTCCCAAAAGAACGAGTTAATGATCATGTAAAGGCACAGGGAGAGAAGATTCATACCGATGTCTGGGGACCAGCGCAGACTGAAACCATTGCTGGAAAGCATTACGGAATCATGTCAGTATACAATATTCTAATGTATATGAGATATACATCAGAATTTCAATGATACATAAAGCCAGGGAGTTACAATTTGGATATCTTAAAAGATTTCGGATGTGTGAAATTTTCATAAATATAAACATATATTCTATATTTTAATAAACTTTAAAAGATAAGATATTTGGTTGAGATGAACATAATCATTTACATGGATATAATAGGAATGTATGTATTAATATAATTGGTATTATATAGGGTATTTAGATATACAAATACCAGGTGGGGATTAAAGATAGTTCAAATTATGTTATAAGTATTGTATAAGAAAGAATCAATGATATTTGGATGTTCCTTCAAGAGAGTTGCCACCACTAAATGGGGAAAAAAGAATTATTTTTGAGAATTATGCCAAAATATCACAATATGTTTTAATCTAGTATATTGTGTAAAATTTGAGAATCATGTTGAAATATGAAAATAAGTTTGAATTGAAGTGTATTGTATAAAATTTGAGGAAAATAGGTTGTATATACGTATTTGTTGTATTTCTGAACAAGCGTCTTAGGAAAGTCTTGGAAACAAACACCTTTAATGCAGTGAAGCTATTTTTAAAACAAAGTAACTTAGTTAGGGCATAGTGGTAGATAATCTTGTTCTAACATGAGACTGTATGACTATCCCTCGTACTTTAGGGTGCAATACCATCAGATTTTCCATCCAAAGTGGTGGAAAATAATGATCCTGCTCCATACTAGTATATAACTCTGTTAATTTCTGTTCCAGAAGTGTGCCATCAGTACATCTGTATAAAGTCAGTGATTGGAACCTTGATATTTATAAAGGAACTTACCTCAGAAACAAATCATGGAGGGATCCTATCCGAGATATATACCAATCATTAACTCTTCTATCAAACTCTATCTTGCATTGAAGCATAAAAGAGAGCATCTTCATAATGCTTATAACATAAAAACATAATAATCATTTTATTAAGAAAGCAAGATGTATATATCTACTGCCTATACAAAATATCAAATGTTCAGAAAAAAATGATTATTATGTTTTTTCATTTCTGTTTTATAAGCAGAGAGGGATTTGAAAATGTCACAAATCTTTGAAGATATAAAAGCAATCAAAGGCTGGATAAGTGACAATGATGCACTGATAAAAGCTATGGCAAGTCAAATGGAAGTAAAAGATGAATTAATATCTGATCTTATAAATGTCAAGTCTTGGATGAGTGAAAAGGATAGGCAGATCACTATACTTGAACAACAGGTTAATTCCCAGAGTCAGGAAATTCAGGTGCTTAAGAAACAGGTTGAGGAAAAAAATACAATTATAACTACTTTGACAGACAGGAAAGAGAATTTAGATGAATGGATGAGTGAAATGAATGATATTGTATCAGGATTTGGAACAGATATTCATAAACTTCAGAGACAGGTTAATAGGTGTGTTGCCACAATATCAGACCATGGAACAGATATTCATCAACAGGTCAATACACATAATGCAGAGAATCTTATATTGGACCATAGAACAGATATTCATAAACTTCAGAAACAGGTTAATAGATGTATTGCAACAATATCAGACATTGTGGAATGGAAATCTGAAGTGCATGAGTGGATTGTAGAAACAGATGATACTGTAGTGGAACTTGGAACAGACATTAATAAACTTCAGAAACAGGGTGATAAATATAAAGCAATAATATCTGAGATTGTTGACTGGAAATTTGATATGAATCACTGGGCTGGAAAACAAGAACAGGAGGTAACAAGGTTACAGGAAAATGGTACCAGAAAGGTGACATTTAAGATAGTGAAAAGAGGTGTAGATTATATACTTATAGACTCAGATCAGTCTTGTAGACTAAATAGAATGGAATTATTCATAAATGGTGAGCCTAGAAAACTATCTACAATATATACTATGAAGAATGAAATGTCATCATATGACGTAGATGGTAATAGGATTAATTTTCAAACATGGAAGCAAGGAATGACTCAAGGTTCAAGGCATCAAGAAAAAAGGTCTAAGGAACGATCTGATTCAGACTCTGATCAATCTGATTCAGACTCTGATCAATCTGATTCAGACTCTGATCAATCTGATTCAAACTCTGATCAATCTCAAATTCCTAGTTCAAGAAAAAGATGTAGAGGGAGAACCCAGTAATGTAAGCCTCCAAAGACGTAGGATACAAGGTCACCTTGGAGTGAATGGCTGTCCATGAGCAGTCTAATGATGTCCCTATCTGTCGTTTCATTTCTCCATGATTTCCCCTTTAGTAGCTCAACTTCACACGCTTCGTCAGCTGGCTTGATCAGCATTTCTTGCATCATTTGCTCCTCATATTGTGTCGTTGTGCCCTGGGAATTTGTATATAAAAGGGCGCTAGTTTTCGCCTTTGGAATCAAAAAACAAGTTTTCAGCCGGCACTCTAAAGTCAAAGTCCAAGCTCTAAGTCTACACTCTACATCACAATCCATCATCTCTACACTGAGGTAAAACACCTTGGTTCAACGATCAGATTTCCCTCCGCCACCGAGAGGTTGCTTCTCCTGAAACCAGCTTTCGTGTACCTCCCAACCGGGCTCCGCATTGTCATCCAGTCACAGAGCACGATCAGCCATCGGGACCGACCTTTTGCTCCCATCCTCATCCAACCACAGAGCACTATCCCACTTCCCTGTTACGTACCCCTCGCCCTGATTGATCTTTGGAGTGCTGAACAACTGCGTTACACACCGTCTGCTTGCTAGGACCATTGCGTGCAGGCTTATAGGATCTATTCCATAAGCGAACCGACACCGAGTGACATCATCAGGCTGCTCAAGGACAACGATTCAATTATCTGGTACACCATGCCGCTGCAAAGTCTCACCTACTGTCTGCTCAGTAAGTGCATCATTATCAACCCTCACAGCCAAAAGGCTGTCCTTTGATAATGTGATCAAACTGCTCCTGACAAGGTGACCTTCCATCCGACGTCATTACCATGATATGATAATATCCAATCGGCTGGTACACCTATTTAGCTATGCAGCAAAGAATTTGGAATGAAAGACTGGCAAGATAGGAAACAAGGAACTGGTAGAAGAATGATAGATGAAAGGACAGGGAATTCTGTATTGGACTTTGTTGTAGTATTCAGAACGAGTGCATGCATCTGGCTATTGACAACTTTAGAAAATATATATAATTCAATTTATAAATATTAGATAAAAATATGGACATTCTGCTCTTCAGAACTATGCACATATCTAGTAAATAAATTTTATATATCCTTCTTTATTGACATCATGGGTAAAGATAAGAAGTGCAATGATTGGAGTTCTCATGATCTTTGGGATTATGGTATAATGGTTGACACACAATGGACTAAACAGTTTTTTGAGACAGATTTTAGAGATATTACTTTAGATACTGATGATGAGATCCTCAGTTTTGATTAAAAAAAAGATGATGTGAAATGTTTAAAGGAGTCTTCAAGAAAATTTTTACATACTTAGATAAGGAAGAATAAGGGAAAAAGTGCTTTAGAGGAAATGACAATACCTTGCATTCAAACATCGAGAAAAGTCCCCCAGTTTTACCTAGTAACTGTTACAAGAGAGCTTGATCATGCTATCACAGAAGGGTTGTTTTCAGAAGTGATAACAAATGTAAGGTGTTGTTTTCCTGTAACAGTAACAGGTATGAAACATATTAATAGTAGAAAGAATGTTCTACAGTGTTTTGAAGCATTTAAGAAGTTTGTAGATATACTTGATAGGAAATTAGATGAGAAATAATGAGTTTTGAAAATTAATATATAATAACCAGAGACACCATGTTGAATATACCCGAGATTGGTGATAAGGTATCATTTATCAATGCAAGAACACAAATGACAGTGACAGGTATTGTTACATTAGTAACTGGCACTTTGTCAGATGACACTTTGCTAATAACTGTTACTTATGATGACAATGAGATTCAGCTACCACTACGTGCACTACAACAAGTATAAGATAAATCAGATAAGTGAATATGCAATATTTTTATTCACTCAAATGAAGGCATGTGTGGTGATAGTGAAAAAATTCAAATTACTTGGAAGTGCAATCATATAACTACTACATCTGTAGTTACAGATTGTAAGGATATTAAATGTCCTAAGAGCTCTGAACATTCAAAAAATACTCATCATGATACTAATGGTACTTATTGTTGTGTGAACAAAAGTTCAAATCTTGAAATTATCCAAGTGAAAATAGATGAAAAATGTTGTGAGTGTAGAAACTAGGACTTTTAAATCAACTCCTTATGAGGATTCTTTGAACATCTGATTTCTTATACTTTGGAATATAATGTCAATAGCATTAGAACACTCTTCAAACTGAGCTTCTATGCTGTATCCAGAGGAAGGATATACAACAATTGAAACACCCTGATTGTTATTGGTGGTTTCATATAATTTTAACCTACCATCCTTAGTTATGATCATACCATAGATTGTGATTTTACTTTTCTTGAAAACTCTCTGCTGTTGTTTCAATGCAACAACCATTGATGTAACCAAATTGTTATACACATCACAGTTCTTACAAGTTTCCCCAGCAATAGAAATATCACACTTCTTGCCAGTTTCTCTAGCAATAGAAATATTACAACTAGGCAGATTATCCTGTTGCATGGTTTGCAGACTTGACATACAATGATTTTGTTGAATCCAGGTTGAATTACTTATTTCATTGCCCTTTTCAATCATCTTATTGTACAGTGCTTCTGGTGTTTTATCTCTTTCCTGAGAAACCGATCCAGCTGGAAAGAAGTCCTTTGGGGGATTTCTTAATCTGAATTTTATGTAGATGGTGTCAGAGTCTATATACAAAGGATTTTCATCATCCTCTGGTTCTTTTTTAACAAAGACAGTAGATATTTTACGAACAACTTGCTTAGAGACAGACAACATAGCTTCATAGAATAAATATTATTTAATTTAAAATTCAATTATCAAAAAAAATGAACATATTTTTGTTTTACTGTAATATAAGAGTATCTTAGTCAAAATGCCCTCAGACCAGCAAAAACGCACAAAGGAGCAAAAAGAGAAAGAGCAAAAAGAGAAAGAAGAAAAAGAGCTTCAGCAACTTAAAATGTGGAATGATCAAAGGGACAGAGCATATAATAAGTTGATGGACAATCATTGGAATTTTCTATACACAAAGTGGCCTGTCTTAGAACACACAAAAAATATCATAGAACAAAACTAAAAGATATGAATGATATGGATGATGTAAAAAAAAGTAGTATATAACAAGCTTGGACCAATACCAGTTTTTTTCTTTCTTGTGGTATTTTTTTCAGTTGAAGAACATTCTACACCTTATAGAGAGATAGAAAAAGGCTTGTTAGTACTATATCATCTACTCAAAGGTCCTACTTATGAAGAAATAGGAAATTTCATGCCATCAAGTAGCTTTTATGATGTTCATAAGGAATTTTATGGTCGTCTGCATCATCTTAACTTTGATCTAGATAAACAAGTTACTGATTCACTGCGTACAATGTTCTCAAATATAATAATAAGGATATTATCAGCTCTTATAAAGAATCCTCCAAAAATGGAATCAGTGACATTACTTCTTGATGGTCATGATACAAGAGGAATTTTGATTGGATCGGCATCTGAATAGGGGTACTCATATAAATTTAAAAAGGCAGGATTTCGTACTCAAGTATGCATTGACATTAATCAAATGGTTCTATTCACCTCACCTTCATTGGCATGTAAACTAAATCCTGATGCAAAAATGTTTGTAGAGATGGCTGTATGGAATAAAATAGATAAGAATGATCAGATAGGCTTTGATGGAGCTTATCCATCTGCTATTCCAGAAGTAGTAAAGGCAAGTATATTAAAGCCTAAGAACTTCTTTTATCCTTTTCGGAAGCCAAAAAATGTTGAACTTAAACCTGAAGAAAAGATTTTTAATAAGAAGTTTGGTGCCTTTCGTTCAACAGTAGAAGCATTCTTTGGAGGGTTTGCAAGATTGTTTGAAAAATTTGATAATAAGAGATCTATTAGAACTACAAATCCTGCTGTCTTTAATCTGGAATTAAAGGTAGCATGTCTATTATGGAATATTAAGAAATTTGTAGAACTACGTAAGATCAAACCATCCCCTTATCATGAAAAATGGTGTGAACAATATTTTGATTACCCTGAGGAAGAGGACCCAGATATTGAGCCACCCAGATCATTACTGGAAAGAGCAGAAGATGTTGACAAGATGACTCAATCTCAACAACGACTATTAGAAAGATGTGAGTATGATGTGGAGATGCATTATGAGACTGAAAATGAAGTAGAACAAATAATAAGGCAAAGAAAAAGGAAAGTACGTAGAATATTTAGTTAAATGGAAATGTTATGCAGAGAAAACTTGGGAAGCAACATCAAGCTTTAAATCTACAGAATGTATTAAAGAGTATTGGAAAGACAATAGTAATAATATTATTGTATACCTATGCTACATTCAACTGTAAATTTTTTTCCCAGAATAAAATTGAATATTTGTATGTTTTATACTTATAGGTATCTATGGAGACTGATCCATTACTGAAACAGCGTCTCAATCAACAGTTTTACCAAAAGCCTTTTCACAGCAATCCACACCGGCTAGCTAATTGTACAACGTGTGACTGGTACCCCTTTGGGCAGTATCTGGACCGTTCATATGCTGAAGGTGAAGTGTTCCAGCTTTCAAAGTATCCTCATATCAAATATGTATTTCTTGGTCTACAACCTGATAAAATAGGCTATAATGAAAGTGATCCTATTTTTGTAGCAGAATTTGCAGGTTTTCTGAATAAAACCAACAGATTTGTAAGTGGTTCTGATCCAACCTCTGGATATGCACACATTATAACCACACATGTGAATCAGGCGTTTGTTAGACAGCCAGGCCCAGATATAAATAGGCAGAAACTATATCTTGGCCGTACAGTGCACATGATCTACATAACTAGTATTGGTATACTATTGGCTTTGCTGTGTTGGACAGTGTCCAGACATACCAATGAAGATAAGAATTCATAATGGCATGTCTAAATCTATGGAGAAAGAAGCTTGTTGATGATATAAGGTGATGATTTTTGTTTTTAAAATGACCTCCCTAGACGCTTGTTCGGAATCATGTCAGTATACAATATTCTAATGTATATGAGATATACATCAGAATTTCAATGATACATAAAGCCAGGGAGTTACAATTTGGATATCTTAAAAGATTTCGGATGTGTGAAATTTTCATAAATATAAACATATATTCTATATTTTAATAAACTTAAAAAGATAAGATATTTGGTTGAGATGAACATAATCATTTACATGGATATAATAGGAATGTATGTATTAATATAATTGGTATTATATAGGGTATTTAGATATACAAATACCAGGTGGGGATTAAAGATAGTTCAAATTATGTTATAAGTATTGTATAAGAAAGAATCAATGATATTTGGATGTTCCTTCAAGAGAGTTGCCACCACTAAATGGAAAAAAAAAAGAATTATTTTTGAGAATTATGCCAAAATATCACAATATGTTTTAATCTAGTATATTGTGTAAAATTTGAGAATCATGTTGAAATATGAAAATAAGTTTGAATTGAAGTGTATTGTATAAAATTTGAGGAAAATAGGTTGTATATACGTATTTGTTGTATTTCTGAACAAGCGTCTTAGGAAAGTCTTGGAAACAAACACCTTTAATGCAGTGATGCTATTTTTAAAACAAAGTAACTTAGTTAGGGCATAGTGGTAGATAATCTTGTTCTAACATGAGACTGTATGACTATCCCTCGTACTTTAGGGTGCAATACCATCAGATTTTCCATCCAAAGTGGTGGAAAATAATGATCCTGCTCCATACTAGTATATAACTCTGTTAATTTCTGTTCCAGAAGTGTGCCATCAGTACATCTGTATAAAGTCAGTGATTGGAACCTTGATATTTATAAAGGAACTTACCTCAGAAACAAATCATGGAGGGATCCTATCCGAGATATATACCAATCATTAACTCTTCTATCAAACTCTATCTTGCATTGAAGCATAAAAGAGAGCATCTTCATAATGCTTATAACATAAAAACATAATAATCATTTTATTAAGAAAGCAAGATGTATATATCTACTGCCTATACAAAATATCAAATGTTCAGAAAAAAATGATTATTATGTTTTTTCATTTCTGTTTTATAAGCAGAGAGGGATTTGAAAATGTCACAAATCTTTGAAGATATAAAAGCAATCAAAGGCTGGATAATTGACAATGATGCACTGATAAAAGCTATGGCAAGTCAAATGGAAGTAAAAGATGAATTAATATCTGATCTTATAAATGTCAAGTCTTGGATGAGTGAAAAGGATAGGCAGATCACTATACTTGAACAACAGGTTAATTCCCAGAGTCAGGAAATTCAGGTGCTTAAGAAACAGGTTGAGGAAAAAAATACAATTATAACTACTTTGACAGACAGGAAAGAGAATTTAGATGAATGGATGAGTGAAATGAATGATATTGTATCAGGATTTGGAACAGATATTCATAAACTTCAGAGACAGGTTAATAGGTGTGTTGCCACAATATCAGACCATGGAACAGATATTCATCAACAGGTCAATACACATAATGCAGAGAATCTTATATTGGACCATAGAACAGATATTCATAAACTTCAGAAACAGGTTAATAGATGTATTGCAACAATATCAGACATTGTGGAATGGAAATCTGAAGTGCATGAGTGGATTGTAGAAACAGATGATACTGTAGTGGAACTTGGAACAGACATTAATAAACTTCAGAAACAGGGTGATAAATATAAAGCAATAATATCTGAGATTGTTGACTGGAAATTTGATATGAATCACTGGGCTGGAAAACAAGAACAGGAGGTAACAAGGTTACAGGAAAATGGTACCAGAAAGGTGACATTTAAGATAGTGAAAAGAGGTGTAGATTATATACTTATAGACTCAGATCAGTCTTGTAGACTAAATAGAATGGAATTATTCATAAATGGTGAGCCTAGAAAACTATCTACAATATATACTAGGAAGAATGAAATGTCATCATATGACGTAGATGGTAATAGGATTAATTTTCAAACATGGAAGCAAGGAATGACTCAAGGTTCAAGGCATCAAGAAAAAAGGTCTAAGGAACGATCTGATTCAGACTCTGATCAATCTGATTCAGACTCTGATCAATCTGATTCAGACTCTGATCAATCTGATTCAAACTCTGATCAATCTCAAATTCCTAGTTCAAGAAAAAGATGTAGAGGGAGAACCCAGTAATGTAAGCCTCCAAAGACGTAGGATACAAGGTCACCTTGGAGTGAATGGCTGTCCATGAGCAGTCTAATGATGTCCCTATCTGTCGTTTCATTTCTCCATGATTTCCCCTTTAGTAGCTCAACTTCACACGCTTCGTCAGCTGGCTTGATCAGCATTTCTTGCATCATTTGCTCCTCATATTGTGTCGTTGTGCCCTGGGAATTTGTATATAAAAGGGCGCTAGTTTTCGCCTTTGGAATCAAAAAACAAGTTTTCAGCCGGCACTCTAAAGTCAATGTCCAAGCTCTAAGTCTACACTCTACATCACAATCCATCATCTCTACACTGAGGTAAAACACCTTGGTTCAACGATCAGATTTCCCTCCGCCACCGAGAGGTTGCTTCTCCTGAAACCAGCTTTCGTGTACCTCCCAACCGGGCTCCGCATTGTCATCCAGTCACAGAGCACGATCAGCCATCGGGACCGACCTTTTGCTCCCATCCTCATCCAACCACAGAGCACTATCCCACTTCCCTGTTACGTACCCCTCGCCCTGATTGATCTTTGGAGTGCTGAACAACTGCGTTACACACCGTCTGCTTGCTAGGACCATTGCGTGCAGGCTTATAGGATCTATTCCATAAGCGAACCGACACCGAGTGACATCATCAGGCTGCTCAAGGACAACGATTCAATTATCTGGTACACCATGCCGCTGCAAAGTCTCACCTACTGTCTGCTCAGTAAGTGCATCATTATCAACCCTCACAGCCAAAAGGCTGTCCTTTGATAATGTGATCAAACTGCTCCTGACATGGTGACCTTCCATCCGACGTCATTACCATGATATGATAATATCCAATCGGCTGGTACACCTATTTAGCTATGCAGCAAAGAATTTGGAATGAAAGACTGGCAAGATAGGAAACAAGGAACTGGTAGAAGAATGATAGATGAAAGGACAGGGAATTCTGTATGGGACTTTGTTGTAGTATTCAGAACGAGTGCATGCATCTGGCTATTGACAACTTTAGAAAATATATATAATTCAATTTATAAATATTAGATAAAAATATGGACATTCTGCTCTTCAGAACTATGCACATATCTAGTAAATAAATTTTATATATCCTTCTTTATTGACATCATGGGTAAAGATAAGAAGTGCAATGATTGGAGTTCTCATGATCTTTGGGATTATGGTATAATGGTTGACACACAATGGACTAAACAGTTTTTTGAGACAGATTTTAGAGATATTACTTTAGATACTGATGATGAGATCCTCAGTTTTGATTACAAAAAGATGATGTGAAATGTTTAAAGGAGTCTTCAAGAAAATTTTTTACATACTTAGATAAGGAAGAATAAGGGAAAAAGTGCTTTAGAGGAAATGACAATACCTTGCATTCAAACATCGAGAAAAGTCCCCCAGTTTTACCTAGTAACTGTTACAAGAGAGCTTGATCATGCTATCACAGAAGGGTTGTTTTCAGAAGTGATAACAAATGTAAGGTGTTGTTTCCCTGTAACAGTAACAGGTATGAAACATATTAATAGTAGAAAGAATGTTCTACAGTGTTTTGAAGCATTTAAGAAGTTTGTAGATATACTTGATAGGAAATTAGATGAGAAATAATGAGTTTTGAAAATTAATATATAATAACCAGAGACACCATGTTGAATATACCCGAGATTGGTGATAAGGTATCATTTATCAATGCAAGAACACAAATGACAGTGACAGGTATTGTTACATTAGTAACTGGCACTTTGTCAGATGACACTTTGCTAATAACTGTTACTTATGATGACAATGAGATTCAGCTACCACTACGTGCACTACAACAAGTATAAGATAAATCAGATAAGTGAATATGCAATATTTTTATTCACTCAAATGAAGGCATGTGTGGTGATAGTGAAAAAATTCAAATTACTTGGAAGTGCAATCATATAACTACTACATCTGTAGTTACAGATTGTAAGGATATTAAATGTCCTAAGAGCTCTGAACATTAAAAAAATACTCATCATGATACTAATGGTACTTATTGTTGTGTGAACAAAAGTTCAAATCTTGAAATTATCCAAGTGAAAATAGATGAAAAATGTTGTGAGTGTAGAAACTAGGACTTTTAAATCAACTCCTTATGAGGATTCTTTGAACATCTGATTTCTTATACTTTGGAATATAATGTCAATAGCATTAGAACACTCTTCAAACTGAGCTTCTATGCTGTATCCAGAGGAAGGATATACAACAATTGAAACACCCTGATTGTTATTGGTGGTTTCATATAATTTTAACCTACCATCCTTAGTTATGATCATACCATAGATTGTGATTTTACTTTTCTTGAAAACTCTCTGCTGTTGTTTCAATGCAACAACCATTGATGTAACCAAATTGTTATACACATCACAGTTCTTACAAGTTTCCCCAGCAATAGAAATATCACACTTCTTGCCAGTTTCTCTAGCAATAGAAATATTACAACTAGGCAGATTATCCTGTTGCATGGTTTGCAGACTTGACATACAATGATTTTGTTGAATCCAGGTTGAATTACTTATTTCATTGCCCTTTTCAATCATCTTATTGTACAGTGCTTCTGGTGTTTTATCTCTTTCCTGAGAAACCGATCCAGCTGGAAAGAAGTCCTTTGGGGGATTTCTTAATCTGAATTTTATGTAGATGGTGTCAGAGTCTATATACAAAGGATTTTCATCATCCTCTGGTTCTTTTTTAACAAAGACAGTAGATATTTTACGAACAACTTGCTTAGAGACAGACAACATAGCTTCATAGAATAAATATTATTTAATTTAAAATTCAATTATAAAAAAAATGAACATATTTTTGTTTTACTGTAATATAAGAGTATCTTAGTCAAAATGCCCTCAGACCAGCAAAAACGCACAAAGGAGCAAAAAGAGAAAGAGAAAAAAGAGAAAGAAGAAAAAGAGCTTCAGCAACTTAAAATGTGGAATGATCAAAGGGACAGAGCATATAATAAGTTGATGGACAATCATTGGAATTTTCTATACACAAAGTGGCCTGTCTTAGAACACAAAAATATCATAGAACAAAACTAAAAGATATGAATGATATGGATGATGTAAAAAAAGTAGTATATAACAAGCTTGGACCAATACCAGTTTTTTTCTTTCTTGTGGTATTGTTTTCAGTTGAAGAACATTCTACACCTTATAGAGAGATAGAAAAAGGCTTGTTAGTACTATATCATCTACTCAAAGGTCCTACTTATGAAGAAATAGGAAATTTCATGCCATCAAGTAGCTTTTATGATGTTCATAAGGAATTTTATGGTCGTCTGCATCATCTTAACTTTGATCTAGATAAACAAGTTACTGATTCACTGCGTACAATGTTCTCAAATATAATAATAAGGATATTATCAGCTCTTATAAAGAATCCTCCAAAAATGGAATCAGTGACATTACTTCTTGATGGTCATGATACAAGAGGAATTTTGATTGGATCGGCATCTGAAGAGGGGTACTCATATAAAATTAAAAAGGCAGGATTTCGTACTCAAGTATGCATTGACATTAATCAAATGGTTCTATTCACCTCACCTTCATTGGCATGTAAACTAAATCCTGATGCAAAAATGTTTGTAGAGATGGCTGTATGGAATAAAATAGATAAGAATGATCAGATAGGCTTTGATGGAGCTTATCCATCTGCTATTCCAGAAGTAGTAAAGGCAAGTATATTAAAGCCTAAGAACTTCTTTTATCCTTTTCGGAAGCCAAAAAAATGTTGAACTTAAACCTGAAGAAAAGATTTTTAATAAGAAGTTTGGTGCCTTTCGTTCAACAGTAGAAGCATTCTTTGGAGGGTTTGCAAGATTGTTTGAAAAATTTGATAATAAGAGATCTATTAGAACTACAAATCCTGCTGTCTTTAATCTGGAATTAAAGGTAGCATGTCTATTATGGAATATTAAGAAATTTGTAGAACTACGTAAGATCAAACCATCCCCTTATCATGAAAAATGGTGTGAACAATATTTTGATTACCCTGAGGAAGAGGACCCAGATATTGAGCCACCCAGATCATTACTGGAAAGAGCAGAAGATGTTGACAAGATGACTCAATCTCAACAACGACTATTAGAAAGATGTGAGTATGATGTGGAGATGCATTATGAGACTGAAAATGAAGTAGAACAAATAATAAGGCAAAGAAAAAGGAAAGTACGTAGAATATTTAGTTAAATGGAAATGTTATGCAGAGAAAACTTGGGAAGCAACATCAAGCTTTAAATCTACAGAATGTATTAAAGAGTATTGGAAAGACAATAGTAATAATATTATTGTATACCTATGCTACATTCAACTGTAAATTTTTTTTCCCAGAATAAAATTGAATATTTGTATGTTTTATACTTATAGGTATCTATGGAGACTGATCCATTACTGAAACAGCGTCTCAATCAACAGTTTTACCAAAAGCCTTTTCACAGCAATCCACACCGGCTAGCTAATTGTACAACGTGTGACTGGTACCCCTTTGGGCAGTATCTGGACCGTTCATATGCTGAAGGTGAAGTGTTCCAGCTTTCAAAGTATCCTCATATCAAATATGTATTTCTTGGTCTACAACCTGATAAAATAGGCTATAATGAAAGTGATCCTATTTTTGTAGCAGAATTTGCAGGTTTTCTGAATAAAACCAACAGATTTGTAAGTGGTTCTGATCCAACCTCTGGATATGCACACATTATAACCACACATGTGAATCAGGCGTTTGTTAGACAGCCAGGCCCAGATATAAATAGGCAGAAACTATATCTTGGCCGTACAGTGCACATGATCTACATAACTAGTATTGGTATACTATTGGCTTTGCTGTGTTGGACAGTGTCCAGACATACCAATGAAGATAAGAATTCATAATGGCATGTCTAAATCTATGGAGAAAGAAGCTTGTTGATGATATAAGGTGATGATTTTTGTTTTTAAAATGACCTCCCTAGACGCTTGTTCGGAATCATGTCAGTATACAATATTCTAATGTATATGAGATATACATCAGAATTTCAATGATACATAAAGCCAGGGAGTTACAATTTGGATATCTTAAAAGATTTCGGATGTGTGAAATTTTCATAAATATAAACATATATTCTATATTTTAATAAACTTTAAAAGATAAGATATTTGGTTGAGATGAACATAATCATTTACATGGATATAATAGGAATGTATGTATTAATATAATTGGTATTATATAGGGTATTTAGATATACAAATACCAGGTGGGGATTAAAGATAGTTCAAATTATGTTATAAGTATTGTATAAGAAAGAATCAATGATATTTGGATGTTCCTTCAAGAGAGTTGCCACCACTAAATGGGAAAAAAAAGAATTATTTTTGAGAATTATGCCAAAATATCACAATATGTTTTAATCTAGTATATTGTGTAAAATTTGAGAATCATGTTGAAATATGAAAATAAGTTTGAATTGAAGTGTATTGTATAAAATTTGAGGAAAATAGGTTGTATATACGTATTTGTTGTATTTCTGAACAAGCGTCTTAGGAAAGTCTTGGAAACAAACACCTTTAATGCAGTGAAGCTATTTTTAAAACAAAGTAACTTAGTTAGGGCATAGTGGTAGATAATCTTGTTCTAACATGAGACTGTATGACTATCCCTCGTACTTTAGGGTGCAATACCATCAGATTTTCCATCCAAAGTGGTGGAAAATAATGATCCTGCTCCATACTAGTATATAACTCTGTTAATTTCTGTTCCAGAAGTGTGCCATCAGTACATCTGTATAAAGTCAGTGATTGGAACCTTGATATTTATAAAGGAACTTACCTCAGAAACAAATCATGGAGGGATCCTATCCGAGATATATACCAATCATTAACTCTTCTATCAAACTCTATCTTGCATTGAAGCATAAAAGAGAGCATCTTCATAATGCTTATAACATAAAAACATAATAATCATTTTATTAAGAAAGCAAGATGTATATATCTACTGCCTATACAAAATATCAAATGTTCAGAAAAAAATGATTATTATGTTTTTTCATTTCTGTTTTATAAGCAGAGAGGGATTTGAAAATGTCACAAATCTTTGAAGATATAAAAGCAATCAAAGGCTGGATAAGTGACAATGATGCACTGATAAAAGCTATGGCAAGTCAAATGGAAGTAAAAGATGAATTAATATCTGATCTTATAAATGTCAAGTCTTGGATGAGTGAAAAGGATAGGCAGATCACTATACTTGAACAACAGGTTAATTCCCAGAGTCAGGAAATTCAGGTGCTTAAGAAACAGGTTGAGGA